>APFE030146380.1:8309-32456 GCA_000404065.3 Pinus taeda
GAAATATAGAAAAAAGAAAGGGATATAAAAATAGAAAAAAAAGAGAAATAAATTCCCATTGAAATGGTGCACTAGTCTAAATGCCACCAAGGATGTAATTAATTGTTAATTCATCGTTTATACATTGATTAGAAATTAATTAACCATTTCATAGATTGTGATTTGATTGTTTTTTCGGCTATCATAATTATCACCTTGTTATCAACCGTTGGGATTTCCCCTGCCTGGATCAACGACTGGGTAAACCCCCCTCTGCGCTTCCGATGTTTAACAAAGCGGGGGGGGGGGTCTGAAAAGATGATTCTCGAATCTCGCCTCTACTGACGTGTCACACTCATGATGATTTCGAATCCCCCCCCCCTCCAAAACAATAAACCACCAACCCCCATGAAAACCGTCGTTCATTCACTCCACTCCCACCAATGACTGAGTACCACTTCGCTCTTGCCATCCGTCAACTTCTCATTCACTCCAAATAATTTAACTGTTATGCCATTTGACTGTTACGATTAAAACACCTACTCCCATTAACGTTTATTTCCCAAATGGTTAAATCTCACAAAATAAATTAAACACAATGCATTTTTTCTCGTTCCTTTTATTCATTTCATCTTGTAGTTGCACAGGTCCATTACAAGCAATATAAATGTACAACATCTTCCACTGCACCAACCAGTCAATTTCCAGATAAATAAATACATCAAATTTCCTCTTTCAGCATGTCGTCTTCTAAAGGAAAGTCAAAGGTAGTTCAGTTAAAGTTGGAAAAAATATCATCTCTGGCTAAGGATACTAAAATTAAATCTTTAGAATATATGGTGATTAAGTTAGGATATGATCCTAGTGATATGAAAGCAATTGGATAAATGATCAAGAGAAAAAATGTTGATATATTAGCATTAAGGAAGCAACTTAAACTTCCTACTATAGAGGGTCCACAAACTAAAGAGGTTGGTGAATTGGAAAAGGAGAAAGAAAACATGTTCAATATTATAGTTGAACAGAATCTACATATACAGAAGATGGAGACTGAATTGGAGACTTTATTAAGAGAAAAAGAACAACAAGCTAATGTATCAACATCTATTCCCATAACAACAACTTCCATTGTAGGTACTTCAATAGAAAGAACTTCTATTACAACAACCATTACAATAGAAACATAGTCCACTAATTCAACAACTGATTTAGCTAAAGTTATTGGATATTTATCGTTAAAGGACCAAGAGATTGAAAAGTTAAAACCTCAACTTAGAAATATTCAGGAGCAAAAAATCGAAACTGATAATGCTTACTTGGCAGAACTACATAAGGGTCATAGGTTGACTCAGAGAATAAAGGCCCTTGAAAATGAGTTTGTTATTTCTCATACTATTGCACAAGCTAAATAAAATATTTGATGGATGTCAATGAATCCATGACTCATTTATGGACTTCAATAGAAATCATTTTTGAACAAGAAATATTATTTGCAGAAATCAAAAGAAGTAATAACAGGAGTGGAGAAGGACTAGGGTCACAAACTAAGAGATGCAACAACAATAATCAGGATTTTAAATTCAAAAACAAAGGAAGAGCTTGAAGATTATGAGATTGAAGACAAGGCTGAAACCATTTTAGAAGTCAGGAGGATACTTACAAAGAGGAATTTAATGCTGCAATTAGAAAACAAGGGTCATAACCTAGAAGTTCACATCAATAAGTTTCATAAAACAATCAATGTGCTACATGAGAAAGGATTTCCAGGTTTGCGAGGGATAGGAGACAAGTTGGTTCCTCTTGAAGAATACCAGCATATACTGCATTCTATAAGTGTAGATAAATCAAAATTTGCTAAGATTATAGGAACTATTACAAGAAAATATTTTATTGAAGGATTCAGTTTTGATTTACTAATCCATCATGAGATCAATGACTTGTTCATAGTAAAACCCACCTTTCCGAAATACTCTGAAGTGGATGAGACTTACAAGAAATTGATAAAGTTTTCAATTCCTAATGAAGACAGATGGGAAAAAATATGTTAGCTCATTGATTGACAAGTCAATAGGTTTTCAGCAGTAGGCAAGAAACTTTCAACAACAAGATGCAAGTTTGTAGGAGCAAAGGGATAGATAACTAGGAAAAAATAACAACTTTACAGCCTTAGTCATCAACATAAGCCTCCAATTTTGTGCAAGATGTCCAAGCAGTTCAAATTTTCTATTTTCTAGTTTTATTTTTGTATTTAGTTTCAAAATATATTTTGTAAATAAATATTGATTTTTTAATCAAGATATTTTGAAGAAAACTATATAAATACTTTGAAGATTGAAATATGAAGGGTTGAAGCCTTGTGATAAACTAGTAAGTAGAATTGTAATTCTCTAAGTTTTTCTGAGATTAATAGAAGGACTTTGGATTCATCTTGAAGCAGCTTTTGTTCCTGTGAGTACTTCTGTTTTTATTTACGTCTTAATTTTGTTTATCTCTGAATATGTTTGAAATTAATGGAAAAGCCTGGGTAAGATAAGATTGAATATCAATCTATTTGAAAACCCCTGTGAAGTTATGATCAATTATAGAGATTAGTTAATTGAAACTTTATGTTTTAATTAATTCCTCTAAATCTTTTCATTGTCACTTCCCTTTAAGTTTTAAATATATTTTATTTGGTTGTAAAAGGATTTTACACATATCATCTATATATCATTAGTTGAATAGTCAGTTTGAAGATTTAATGAATCAAATATTTTCTTAAGTTCAACCTCACATATCATTTCAAAGATAAATTTTGCTAATTGTGAAGAATCAACCCTTTTAGTATGTCATAAATAATTTAGAGTTTGCACTTGTTTAACAGTTTAAAGGATTGGTCATCTAGAAATCCAAATTTAAAACAAAAAATTTTAAATGCTCTGGCACAATTTCTTAACCTAGAATTGCCTATAGGAGTACGTCATTAGATTGGCGCCATTGTCAGGGAGTGAAAATTTTTGAATAATCTTTCCCTGGGACAAGAATTAGGCTTTCCTTTTAATGGTGAATAAAAGGTTAGTGGGTTAAAATATTTCACCTTACGATTCCACAAAACAAATATGGCTTCACGCAAGCACACTAGATCTCACTCACGTCCTCATCTCTATTCTCCATTTTCAAATCTAGAGAGATTGGTGAGAGTTGCATCTTTAAGACGAAGATTAGAAGCTTGTATTTATGCTTCTATTTCAATTCCACCTGAAATTGTTTCAGAAACTGATCCTTTTAGACTTGTTCCAATTCCCCCTGAACTGTCATATCTTCCACCAAAAGTGTTAGAGCTTTTATCCAAATGGGTTGATATTCAGTCACCTCTTCTTGTTCATCAGTTAGAATCCTATCAAATTCTTGAAAGTATTTCAAAATCTCCCAAAATAGAAGAATAATTAGGGTTAGAATTACCTGAATTAAAACCTAGTGATTTCATCTCTTATCTCATTCATACCTTTCCATCTACTTCTGCTAAAACTGAGGATAACGTTTCTGTTTATACAAATCCTTTAATTGAAAGTGAAGAAAAATTTGGGCTAGAAGTGTAGAAGTTGATTATTCCATCACCATTTATAAAAAATTCACAAATTATACTCAATAATATTCCTTTTCATCCCCCCAAATTTCATGTTCATCTTCACCCACTTCATCCCCCCAAAGTTCATCTTCATCTTTACTCTCTTCACCTAATCAAATGTATGGTTTTCAACCTATCATTCAGGCTTGTTATGCAGCACTAGTCCTTCCCGGTCAGCTTAATAATTTTCTAGATGGATATCTAAAGAACTTACCTAGGTTTAATGGGGAAACTGGTTTGTCTACTTAGGATCATTTAGCTGTTTTTTTTTTTTTGTTTTTGCTGATAATATGAACATAGAGCATGAAGATGTGTACATGAGATTATTTTTTGAATCTCTTGCATGAAATGTTAGGATATGGTTCAGATAATTGCAAGATTGTTCTATTCCTACATGGAATGAATTAATCACTATCTTTAAAAACCAATGGGGAGTTAAAAAGGATCCAATTTATTATCTTACAAAATTTGATGATTTGAAAAGAAATCTTGGTGAACTTGTTTATGATTTCATAGAAAGATTCAACAAAATTTATAACAAAATGCCACTAGACTGTAAACAACCAGTAGCTACAGCTAAGGTTAAATTTTCTAAAGGTTTTGATGATGATTTTGCTATCATGCTTAGAGAAGGGACATCTATCACCCCAGTAGACATGCAAACTAATTCCGTTGAAGTTGAATCTAATAGATCACCATCAAGTAAACTTAAGGTAAAAGCAGAAAAAGATGAGAGAAAGATGAAAGTTAGGGAAGAAAGTACGTCTTCTTCAAAAAATAAGGATGAAGATAATAAAATAGATGAAATTACTTTTATACTAAGAAATATTTCAAATATAATTTCAAAAATGGAAGCACAACCCAAAGTAGCTCAATCAATGTCAAATATACCTCAAGTTCAATATAAGACCTTTTCAGCCTCAAATCTTCTAAAGACCTAATATTGATCAACAGATCCAACCCCTATTGATGATTGATGATCAAGAACCTGAAGAAACTAGTCCTTTAGTTACAAATTATATCAATTATTTTGATGATCCATCTTCATAAAATGCTATTATTCCAATTTCTCATGATCAACCTTTAGTTCAAAACCAAGAGGCTTCTCAAGTTTCAAACTTTACTAGTCCTTATTGGAATTTCTTATTGCTGAATTAAATAGAAGATATGATTTGTGACCAAGACTAGGACCTAGTAGACCAACTAAAAATGTTACTATTAATGAATCTTCGGTCAAAACAATTGAAACATAAATAACATTGATTCAACCACTAAATCAACCAAAACAATAGAACACATTTGAAAAATCTGTTCCAAAAACTTTTATTGTGGAAAAATAATTAGAGAGAGTTAAGATTCCAATTCCATTATCTGAAGTATCCAAAAATCCAGGTTATAAGCATCAAGTTTAAAAATGGATTCAATCTTCAAGTATTGATGTTGAAGGATATGTAATTAGTTTACAAGACGAAAAACCTTTAGTGGTTTTTGGTCGTAGTTCTGATATGATTGATGAAAATGTCCCTCCTTTTTATGTTACTTTGAGGGTTCATTATTACCTCTAATATAATTGTATGTTAGATTATGGGGCTTCTCATAATCTAATGCCTAAAGTAATTATGGACCAACTTCAATTGAAAATCACAATACCCTATCATGATCTATATACCTTTGATTCAAATAAAGTATCTTATGTTGGATTAATCAAATATTTAGCTGTAACACTTGCTCAGATCCCTGTTAAGAATGTAGTTTTAAATATTTTTGTTCCAGATATTCCCCCAAATTTGGGATGTTATTATCCAGATCTTGTTGTGCCAAGTTAAGGGGAAGTCTGAAAATGGATATGACTTTTTCTACAATTCCTGTTTATGGGGGAGAGCATTTGAGATTATACAAAGAGGTGAGATTTATAAATACTGTTTATAAAGCCGATCAAGAAATAAAACATCCTATTTATGCAGTTGATCAGGATTTTGGATGTTTTACTTTAACAACTAATAATCTCCAAAATCTCAACTTAGTATTGAACATACTATAAATAAACCCCAATGTACAAAAAATGATGTTTGGAAGTTGTACTTTGATGGAGCCTTTTCCAAAGATGGAGCTAGAGTTGAAATTGTACTTATCTCTCCAGAAAAAGAAAATATAACTCAATCTTTCAAGTTATATTTTGATGTTACAAACAATGTAGCAGAATATGAAGCCTCACTTTTAGGACTAGAGTTAGCTAAAAGTTTAAAAGTCCAAAACTTAAGTGTATTTAGTGACTTAGAGGTAATTGTGAAACAAATTAGAAATCTATGCCAAGAAAAACATCCTAGGCTTAGATCTTATCGGAATGAAGTATGGGATTCTGTGGACAATTAATTTCAAGCTTTTAATATTACAACAATCCGAAGTGATGAAAACATATATGCAGATTCTTTAGCAGCCTCTGCTAGCTCTTTCAAAATTCTTGATCCTGTGTAGTTGCAATATCAAATTCAAGTAAAATACAAGCCTTCAATCCCTACCAACCTTAAAGATTGGAAAGTTTTCGAAGATGATGAGTAATTAAAAATTTTCTTACAAGCAATTGATAAATTTTCGGCTCTACACATTGAAGAAGAACAAATCAATGAAAGTAAGTCAAATGATGAAAATGAAACTTCACAGTTAAACCATAAAATAGCTGATCATAATATCATTCAATTTCCTAATAATTGCATTAAAAAAGGATTAATTCCCCTTGAAAAACTCTTTGATAATAATGATGTCTCAAAAAATTCATTATCAAGTTCACAACAAGAGGATGTGGAGGATTGTAAAATTGGAACCAATGAAGAAATCATAAATGTAAAAATTTTAGCATCATTACCTCAGGAAACTAAAGACAAATATGTTAATCTTCTTAAAAATTATAAAGAAGTATTTGCATGGTCATATTAAGAACTTAAAACCTATGGCACAACTCTTATTGAACATAAAATTCCTCTCAAGCTAGAAGCTAAACCTTTCAAACCAAAATTGAGGAGAATAAATCTAGTTTTGCTTCCAACTATTGAAAAATAGCTTAAGAAATTATTGGATGCAAAAATTATTGTTCCCCTAAGATACTTTGATTGGATAGAAAATACAGTTCCAGTCAAGAAGAAAAATGGTGAAATAAGATTATGTGTAGACTTCAGAAACCTAAAAAAACTATCTTTAAAGGATAATAATCCATTTCCCAAGATGGATCAATTGCTCCAAAAAGTTTCAGGCTCAAACAAGATTTCAATTTTGGATGACTTTTCTGAATATAATCTAATCCTGGTAAGTCCCAAAGTTAGGGAAAAATAATATTCACAACTCCTTGGGGTACATTTATGTATGCTAGAATGTCATTTGGCCTAACTAATGCAAGAGCTACCTTTCAAAGAGAAAAGGACCTAGAATTTGTTGGTAAGGTTAACAAATTGTTGTTATTTATCTTGATGATTTCACTGTATTTTCAAGTTCTAATGAGAAACATTTAAAACGCTTGAGAAAGGTTTTTGATAGATGTAGGAAATATGGAATTTCACTTAATCCCAAGAAGTCTATGTTTGCTATAAAAGAAGGAAAACTACTCGGACACATAATTTCTAAATAAGGAGTAGTGATTGACCCAAAAAGAGTTTCGACCATTGAGGGAATTAGCTTAATTATAAATAAAAAGGAAATTCAAACTTTTCTAGGAAAATTTACTTTTTTTAAGAAGATTCATACCAAATTATGCCGAGATAGTCAAGGATATTACTGATATGCTGAAGAAAGATCATGAAGTCAAATGGATAGTGCATGCAAGGTATGCTTTTAGACAGATCAAGAAAGCTATTTCTGAAGCCCCAGTACTAGTCATTCCTGACTATTCAAAACCTTTTAGCATTTTCTCTTTTGCCTCTGATACTACCTTAGTTGATGTCTTATTTCAAACCCCCTCCTTAATCTCCACCTTATACTTTGTGAAGATAATTTCATTGGAGTGAAGTTGGATGACGGTGGTAATTATATGGTTTTCATGATTCACAATCACTTTTACATGTAATTCCCATAAAACAAAAAGTGATTGTGAATTATGAAAGCCACATAATTACATATAGGACAAAAACAACATACGTTTATTATAATGGAAATGACCAACCTATTTATTTTTTTAGCAAAGTAATGAGAGATACTGAGTTGAAATATGATATCATTGAGAAGCAAGCGTTAAAAGCCTTCAGAACCTATGTCCTTCATTCTCCCATTATTGCCTATATTCCAAATAATGTTGTAAAGACTGTATTAACACAACCTGATACAGATGGTAGGAGAGGAAGATGGATTGCAAAAATATTAGAATTTGACCTAGATATCAAATCTACCAAATTTGTTAAAGGTCAAGGTTTAGCCAAACTGTTGGCTAAATCAAATTGTAAAGTTTTGGGTATCAACACTATCAAACAAATCTCAACAAAGAATAATACACAAGAACCTTTTCATATTTCAATAGAGAAGAGCACAGAATAACCTTCTCAAAGTTCAGAAGAGAAGAATACACAAGAACCTTCTCAGAGTTCAGAAGTGAAGAACACACAGGAACCTTATTCTACTGTAGATTCAATTCCTCTCCCATTTCATATTGATGAAAAGTTCCTACCGTCTGAATGGTATCCTAATATAATACATTTTCTTCATGATTTTGAGTATCCTCTTGCATTCACAAAGAATCAATGTAGAAATCTGAGACTAAAGGCTATGGAATATTCCTTCATCAACGCCAATTTGTATTGGAAAAATCCATTGAATATCCTTCTTTTATGTCTAACTGAATTTCATGAAGGTATATGTGGAGGACACTATTCTTGGAGAGCAACAACATATTAAATTTTAAGAGCATGATTTTATTGGCCGAAATTGTTTTCACAAGTGGGATAAAAGGTTAGAAGTTGTATTCCATGTCAGAAATTTGCTGGGAATCAAAAGTTAGAAACACTTCGACTTGTTCCAGTATTGATTGAAGCACCCTTCTTACAATGAGGGTTAGGTTTCATAGGAGAAATAATTCCAACATCCAGCAATCAACACAGATGGATCCGAACTACTACAGACGACTTCACAAAATGGGTAGAAGCCATCCCCGTCAAGAATGTAACAGACATTGTCGTAATAAAATTCATTGAAGAAAACATCTTATCCAGATTTTCTTGTCCACAACAAATAGCCATTGATAATGCACATGCATTCAATAGCATCAAAATGATAGAATTTTTCCAGAAGTATCATATTTTATTGCATCATTCTACCCCATATTCCCTTCAAGGAAATGGATTAGAAGAATCATCAAACAAGATTTTGGTAAAATTTATCAAGAAGGTAATAACATATCATAAAAGGAGTTGGGATAGTCATCTCAAATATGCAGTTTGGGCTAACAGAGTATCACCTAAGAGATCTACTAGTAAATCCCCTTTCCAACTTGTTTATGAAACTGAGGCAATCTTTCCCACACAACTAGCTTTTCCTGTTATGAAATTTTTATAGGAATCATATGAGGAACCTAATGATTTATCAAGAAGAATCAATCAGATCATTAAGTTAAACCAAGTCAGAGATGAAGTTCAGTACAAGCTTCATCAATATCAAAACAAGATGAAAATATTATTTGACAGAAAGGATAGGGAAAGAGATTTCAGGTAAGGAGATTTAGTTTTAAAATGGGATGCCAGAAGAAAGGAAAGATGAAAACATGATAAATTTGATAATATCTGGTTAGGACCATTCAACATTACATAAGTCAAGGGTAATAACACTTTTATTTTGCAGACTCTAGAAGGAAGATATTCTTCATTGCATGTCAATGGACAATATATTAAACATTACATTCAATATTAAAAATGTTCACAGTCATAATTCATTGTACATCACTAGCTTTCTTTAAATTCTGCTGTCAAGTGTGATTTTCACAGCAGAGACTCCATAGCCTGAAGAGAAGGCACATGGATCTGCATGTTCTTTGCATCCCACAGGGGGAAGTAGTCCCTAGATGGAGCTGATGTTGTAACCTATTTATATCAAAAACATTTTTTTTTTGTAAAAAAAAGAAAATAAACATATATATATATATATATATATATATATTATCTATATTATATATATATATATAATATATATATATATATATATATTATATATATATATATATATAAAGAGAGAGAGGAGAGAAGAGAGAGAGAGAGAGAGAGAGAGAGAGAGAGAGAGAGAGAGAGAGAATAAAGGGATATAAAAATAGAAAAAAAAAGAGAAATAAATTCCCATTGGAATGGTGCGCTAGTCTAAATGCTGCCAATCTGTAACTAATTGTTAATTTTTCATTTATAAATTGATTAGAAATTAATTAACCTTTAAAGTGTGATTTGATTGTTTTGTCAGCTATGATAATTATCACAATGTTATTAGTCGTTGGGATTTCCCCCTCCCAGATCAATAGCTGGGGAAACATTTAGGACCCCCCCATGCTTCCAATGTTTAACAAGGGGGGTAGGCATCTAAAAAGATGATTCTCGAATACCACCTCTACTGATGTGTCACCCTCATGATGATTACAGACCCCCCCCTCCAAAACCGTAAAACGCCTACCCCCTAAAAACTGCCGCTCATTCACTTCGCTCAACTGAGTACCACTCTACTCTCACCATCTGTCAACTTATCATTCGCTCCAAATCATTTAACTTGTATGCCATTTGACCAATACAATTAAAATACCTGTTCCCATTAATGTCTATTTCCCAAGCGGTTAAATCTCATAGAATAAATTAAACGCAATGCATTTTTTCTCATTCCTTTTATTCATTTCATCTTGTAGCTGCACAAGTTCATTACAAGAAATATCATCGTACAACATTTTCCACTGCACCATTCAGTCAACTGCCTAGTAAACAACATTTTTACATCAAATTTCCTCTTTCAGCATGTCATCTTCTAAAGGAAAGTCAAAGGTAGCTTAGTTGAAGTTGGAAAAAATATCATCTATGGCTAAGGATACTAAGATTAAATATTTAGAATATTTGGTGATGAAGTTACGATATGATCCTAGTGATGTGAAAGCCGCTGAAGAAATGATTAAGAGAAAAAATGTTGATATCTTAGCATTAAGGAAGCAACTTAAACTTCCTACTGCAAAGGATCCACAAGCTAAAGAGGTTGGTGAATTGGAAAAGGAGAAAGAAAACATGGCCAAGATTATAGTTGAACAAAATCTGAAAATACAGAAGATGGAGATTGAATTGGAGACTTTATTAAAAGAAAAAGAACATCAAGATAATGTATCAACAACTATTCCCATAACAACAACTTCCATTGTAGGTACTTCAACAACAATAACTTCTATTGCAGTAACCATTGAAACAGAAACACAATCCACTAATTCAATAACTGATTTAGCTAAAGCTATGGGAGATCTATCATTAAAGGACCAAGAGATTAAAAAGTTAAAAGCTCAAATTAGAAATATTCAGGAGCAGAAAATCAAAACTAAAAATGCTTACTTGGCAGAACTACAGAAGAGTCATAGGTTGACTTAGAGAATAAAGGCCCTTGAAAATGAGTCAGCTATTGCTCATACTATTTCACAAGCTAAATAAAATATTTTAATGGATGTCAATGAATCCAAGACTCATTTATGGCCTTCAATAGAAATCATTTTTGAAAAAGAAGAATTATTGGAGAAATCAAAAGAAGCAATAGCAGAAGTGAAGAAGGACCTAGGTCACAAACCAGGAGATGCAACAACAATAATTAGGATTTTAAATTCAAAAGCAAAGGAAGAGCTTAAGATTATGAGATTGAAGACAAGGTTGAAATCATTTTAGAAGTCAGGAGGATACTTACAAAGAGGAATTTAATGCTGCAATTAGAAAAAAAAAGTGTCAAAACCTAGAAGTTCACATCAATAAGTTTAAAAAAAAATCAATGTGCTACATCAGAAAGGACTTCCAAGTTTGCGAGGAATAGTAGACAAGCTAGCTCCTCTTGAAGAATACCAGCATAGATTGCATTCTATAAATATATATAAATCAAAATTTGCTAGGATCAAGGGAACCATTACAGGAACAACTTTTATTTAAGGATTGAGTATTGATTTACTAATCCATCATGAGATCAAACACTTGTTCATAGTCAAATCCACCTTTCAGAAATACATTGAAGTGGATGAGACTTACATGAAATTGATAAGCTTTTCCATTCCCGATGAAGACAGGTGGGAAAAAATATGTCATTTCATTGACTGAAAAATCAATAAGTTTTCAGCAGCAGGTAACAAACTTTCAGCAACAAGATGCAAGTTTGTAGGAGAAAATGGAAATATAACTAAGAAAAACAATAGAATAACAACTTTACAGCCTTAGTCATCAGCATAAGCCTCAAATTCTGTGTTAGATGTCCAAGCAGTTCAAATTTTCTATTTTTCTAGTTCTATTTTTGTAATTAATTTCAAAAAATATTTTGTAAATAAATATTGATTTTTTAAATCAAGATATTTTGAAGAAAACTCTATAAATACTTTGTATATCGAAATATGAAGGGTTGAACCCTTGTGATAAACTAGCAAGAAAAATTGTAATTCTATGATTTTTCCTAATATTAATGGAAGGATTATGGATTCATCTTGAAGCAAATTGTGTTCCTGTGAGTACTTCTATTTTTACTTATGTCTCAATTTTGTTTATCTCTGCATATGTTTGAAATTAATGGGAAAATATAGGTAAGATAAGATTGAATATCAATCTATCTGAAACCCCTATGAAATTATGATCAATTACAAAGAATAGTTAATTGGAACTTTTTGTTTTAATTAATTCCTCTACATCTTTTAATTGTCACTTCCCATTAAATTTTAAATATATTTTGTTTGGCTGTAAAAGGATTTTACATGCATCATCTGTGTATGATTAGTTGAATAGTCAGTTTGAAGATTTAATGAATCATATATTTTCTTAAGTTCAACCTTACATATCATTTCAAAGCTAAATTATGTTAAAGGTGAAGAATCAACCCTTTTAGTATATCATAGATAATTAAGAGTCTGCACCCATTTAACAGTTTAAAGCATTGGTCATCCAAAAATCCAAATTTAAAACAAAACATTTTAGATGCTCTAGAACAATTCCTTAACCTAGAACAGTCTATAGAGGTACACCAATGCTTATGCTTATATGTTTTGAGGCCAAGGATTCTAGTGTTGTAAATATGAAATCATGTGCATGTTGATAAAATACACTAATGTTGTAGAACAAGAAAAACAAAAGAGTATGGGGGGAGGATTAGAATCCATGATTTTGAGAGGGGGCTAAGGGATAAGTATTGAAGGCCTTAAGCCTAGGTGTCTAAGATTCTATTAAAATAAGCCTAAGTTAGAAGTGCATGTGTGTTTACCCTAAGTCACACAAAGTGACTTTAGGGAATGCCAAGTGTCCAAGAAGGGACATAAATATAAAAATGAGGAGGATTAGTGTCTAGGGGGGAGGGAGGATGGAATTTATTGGAAGGAAAAATAAAGAGGTAGGGGGAACCCTAGTATAATTCGAGGAGAATTTGAGGCTAAGGGGATAGGTTTCCTAGTGTGAGGCCAGATGGGTACTTGGAAGACGGTAAGGTTAGTTGGAAACTCTTAGATAAGCACAATTCTTTGGAACATCCCTAACTAGTTGAATTAGAAACCTTGGAAATGTAGTGACACAAGTTGATGGATTGTAGGAGTAGAGAAAGTGGTGCACTACCTTGGTTGTGTGGGATGATGAGGGATGTGAGGATGTTGGCGATAAGTTTCTATGATTAATAACTTTTCCTAAGAATTTTTGGTACTATATACATACCTAGATTTAGATAATTTGAAGCCTTTATGGAGTCAAAGCCCTAGCTTGGGGGTGATCCATTATTGAATAGTTATGAGTAGTGTGGTCTATGGATAGGTGGAATGTCTGAGGTATGTAGTTGATTAATATATTTTCTCAAAGATAAGTGTTGTGTTCCATTTAATTTTTATCTGATTATTAACTTATTATTTTCATGAGGTTTGTAAATTGGGGGTGATCCATTATTGAATGGTTATGAGTAGTGTGGTCTATGGATAGGTGGAATGTCTGAGGTATGTAGTTGATTAATATATTTTCTCAAAGATAAGTTTTGTGTTCCATTTAATTGTTATCTGATTATTAACTTATTGTTTTCATGAGGTTTGTAAATTGTATGTGTTTCTACATAATTACATGTGTTGTAATGTATAAATATAGGATGCATTGCAACTAATGTGCATTGAACATATACAACAACATAGAATGACAGGAATAAAACAAATAAATGATTTGGGATTTTATGAATGCCTTGGTGGACATGAATTATTTATGGTATTATAGGAGTGGGTATAGAATCAAGGGAAAAAAATCACAGGTCAAGTCACAAAGATAGTGAAAAGCCCCTTTGGGGTAGCTGGGGATGTTACAATTTGTATATTGAAAAATACGCAAAGACAAAAAATGAGCTCGGATCAATACACATAAAAAAATATATATATGCACCAATATGCACTCTCGTTGTTGGGTAGCGGAAGCCCTACACAACAGTCATGGGGCACAAAGCCCGAAATTTTGGGTAATGATAGGGTAAAGACTCCACGAGATGTGCGAAGCATGATTTATAATAAGCTGAGTCAAAGGGTAGTCTGCCCAAAAAAAATAATGTAAAGAAATGTAAGTTGAGTCAGCTTGCCCATGGACCATGGACCATAGGAAGATATAAATAGAGCGAGGCTCTATGGGTAGAGGGAAGCTTTTTGGTATGTAATCTTGGATTTGTTATGTAATGGGTTGTTGAGAAGAAGTTTTGGAGCGTCTGTATTCCGAGTTGAGGGTTTTGGGTAGTAGATAGAGGCTTTGCAGCTGGGTGCGCAGAGGCCTGGAAGAGTCCCCAACTGTGTGCACGGACCCCTACAGCTGAGTGTGCAGGACAAATCTGGATGTATTAGTGAAGAAAGTGAATAAAGATAAGTTGCTTTTGAAATTTTGTGTTAAATCTGAACTATCGCGGATCTGGTTAATGTATGGTTAATATCACTATTTGATCTATGCGCATATGCTCATGTTATGAATTTATGTGAATCTGTATCTATTCTAAGTGCACGAACTGGTTAGTTCTGTTAAATGTTTTCTTAAAGATAATAAAAAGTAGGTTGAATCCATAAATAGTGCATTAATAAGTATCAAGGAGTATTCTAGGACTGGATCTGCCCGAAGTAGAGTGGCACGAAGCCTCAAAACGGTGCGTGAAACCTCCAGACCACATCAAGACATCCCAAGGGTGCGGAAACTTGGTTCCAGCACCCTCCTCTGCTACCTCTGGTGAGACCTCAGTCCACGCTCCATGGGTTGTTGCCGAAAGGGCCGGTAGTTACGGGATTTTTTTGGCTAAATAATTCTTCTGAACCTGGGTCACACCCATATAAGCCAACAAATAGTTTCGTTGCCGGGACTGGGATTTGCCTAAGGGGTGTCTGATGTTGAAACAATGGAACCCTATAAGGAAGGAGCTTGAAGAGTGGTTGGATCTGAAGCTCCACGAGTTCGCGGTTCAGGAAAATAGAAATCCATGGATATCACAGGAACATTGGTTGGACCGCTATATATACACAGATATCCAGGAGGTCTTCTTCGCGACATTTTCAGTAGAGCTTTACGAGTGGATCGTGAGGTTAGTTGACAACATGGGGAGGTGCAGATTAGATCAACCTATTGTGTGGACTACAGAACTAGTGCATAGGCTAGAAGCCATCGAAGATAAAATCGCACGCGTAGTAGACCATTGGCTGGATTAGGTAATAGGAGGATTTATCACTGAGTTCGCGATAGACACAACTGTGAGTTATAGTGAAGCAGAAAGACGATTTCTCCAAGGACAGCGGGGTAAGTATATCAAATCATTGAATGCTTGGATTAAGATGTTGTTATGTGAAAAATAGATTATGCGCATTTATTGGTGTCTGGAGTAACGTGGAACGGAAGAGGTTACCACAAAACAGGAGGGGCAGAGAACAGTCCTCTGATTCCTATTTCACGGGAAAGCGAGGAGGAGCTCACGAGGTTCTCACCATGAAGTGCAGTCAGGTTGATCAAGGAGCACTTCTCACTTATACCACCTTTGTCTACGCCACCACCTGCTTCACCTGCATCAAATTTGCCCACACTAACACCGACCCCACCTCTAACCCCACCACCACCAAGAGTTGAGATGGTGAGTGTAGTAAAGCTATCGATATTTAAGGGTGTAGAAAATGAGGAACTAGGCTGGTTCTGGTTCATGATAAAGTCTATGTGGGATGCTCAAGGCATAACATATGAAAACATCAAGAAGGATACCCTATTTAGTGCACTACAGGACCATGCGTTGACGTGGTACATAAAATACTCAACCAATAATCTAAACGAGGGAATAGTGGCAATCCAAGAGGTGTTAAACAAGGAGTTTGGTTGACCAAAATCAGAAACACAGTCGGTTATTGGGTTCAAAGAGATCGCAATGTTGCCTGGTGAAACTCCGTGGGATGACCAGAGATTGAAAAGCACCATCCGTGAGGGAAACATGACACTGTCAGATGTGTAGCACTGCACTTGGTTTGTCGCATCATTAACACCATATTTGACGATAGCTTTGTCACAACAAAAGATCTCAACCCAGGCTAAAGCATTGGAGAAAAAAAATGAGGTTGCACGAAACCCCAATACAGGATCCAGGGTTGGGAGTGCAATAAATCCAAGCGCAAATACAAAACCTATGTCTAGAAATGCGAAGCTTGAAACAAGGACAGGTGCCTCGGAAGGAAGCACGGGAAGAGGTGTGGTGTATCACATGTAAGGGCCAAGGCCACGATAAGGACCACTGTTCGATCTTCGCGAACTATATGATAGGAGGGGGGCCAATACCCTTGTGACCAGAGGTACAAGCTGGGCCAAGCACGACACCCACACTCTAGTGTGCAATCTGTCAGGTGGGAGGAAAGCATGCCATGGACAATTGTCACCTATTGCTGAACTTGAGGCAACCCCCCCTCAACAATTATTTTGTAGCTTTTGTAGGACGGTGGGCCACGATGAAAGAAATTGCCACAATTACGAGATGTTGATGGATCGAACACCTACTTATAGGATGCAAATGAGGCACGTGGGTAGGATCCTGCCACATAATTCACGTGGGGAGGATACCAAGGACACAGAAGGGGCCCCGGGGGAATGGGAATTGGATGGGAACGAGGACAATTAATTTGCTATAATTGTGGAGGACCAAGGCATTACGTGTGTGATTGCAAGAACCTGACCAAAGCTTGTTGACCTTACTGTGACCAATTTGATCATGAAGTAGTCGATTGCCTCATGATGATTGCTTAGATGCAGGAAAAGGGGGTGCTTCTGGCTAACCCTATTTAGAATGTCCTAATGATGAAGGCTGAACCATGCGCGGAAGATCCTAATCTAAATATGATGCTCAGAAGTGGTGTCTCTATAGGAGAAGATAAGGGGAAGGAGCCATAGGTGGATACATGGGTCCATAAGGCCCCCTCGAAACAACCAGAATTTGACTTGGAGCGTGCGAAGGAAACCTTCATGGAAGCCAAGAAGAACTTTGTGGAAGCTTCTACTTCAGACAATAAGGATCAATATGGACCTGAGAAGGATACTTCCATGCTAACCACCTTCTTGGAAACATGCATGAAGTTACTCCGAGATGCTAATGCAGTGAAGGGACTATAAGAATTGATAACTTGCTACACAGGAGCGAACAAACTGTGAATGTTCCGGAAGGTTGGTAAACATGCTTTGCGCACTAGGCGAGAAATGCGATTAACTGTCTAGATTGGAGACTATGAGATGGACCAAGTCATTTTGGATTTGGGGTTTGATGTGAATGTCCTACCAAAACAGACTTGGGAGCGCATGGGTAGGCCCACACTTCAATGGTCCCCAATCTAGCTATGGATGGCTAACCAACAAAAGATCCTTCCCATGGGGAGACTGCATGGGGTTATAGTAGACATCGATGGTGTTAGCACACAAACCGATTTTGAGGTCATAGAAATTGTGGACGCTAGTAACCCATATCTTGCATTGTTAGGGATAGATTGGGAAACAGATATGAATGGGGTCATCAACCTCAAGAAATGCAAAATGATATTTGGAAAGAAATCTCTCCGCTTAGTGGTTCCATTGGATCCAGCTGAAGGGGCGCGCTATACTAAGCCAGTGCACAATGAAGACAGTGATGGTGAATTGGAATGTATCTACCAGATTACAGCATAAGACCAGGATAGGGTAAATCCAACAGCGGACACTAGACTCTCATGGGACCAGGATAGTTCTTGCACGTTGGACTTAGATGAAGATATTGAATGATGGTAGAACTAACCACACAAAGTAACCACACTAAATTGTAATAGGATGGTGACAATAGAGGTAAAGGAGTAGCCAGCTGATCAGTATGAATCGACGAAGGGAATAACAAACCTACCGAAAATATCCACGGAGGCACCACGCGCAACCATTGCTTCGGGAAAAGGTGCAGTTCCAAAGACGCAAAGGAAATGGCGCAAGTGTCAGAGATAGGTGCGTGCATGGATGGGAGAGTGAAACGAGGAAAGCATTCCTCGCCAGCATAGGCTGCAGGTGTATGTGGTGCAGACACCCAACCATCATAGAACTAGTAGCCCAAAGCCACCACAACAAACTGGTTCGCCAGTAGCTGACGCGAAGGTCAGCAAGGAATCAAGGAACTTGTGGATACCACGGGTTCGTTGGGCCTGTAATAGATGATAGAAGGAAGCCCAGAAAAGACAGGGTAGCTGCTGACCCTGCAACATCAATAAACTCTGGGTATGGCCAAGGAAGAAAAGTGCACTAAGGAGGGACGAATCCAGCAAATTAGCATAGGAACGGGCCGTGACCATGGATACAGAAGAACACAGCGCCTACCGACAGACCGGATGCCCAGATGCTCGAGAAGTTCTTGCAACTCGGGCTAGCAAGGAAGTTGAGGAATCACACCAAAGGTGCGAATACTTGACTAGAAGTAGGAACTATAGTCTCAGTGCTCCAAGCAGTTGAAAGAAGGTGTGGGACTATAAACAAGTCTGCGGAAAGCAAAGGATTCTTTAACATGTAAGGCAGTCCACAAGATTGCAGCTGTGCCCCAAGGATTGTGCTACCACTGGGAAAAGTCGAAAGATAACCGTTGGCAACATTTGTCCTGACAAGAAAGGTAGGGTACGTCAAAGAGGAGCGGGCGGCGGGACATTAAGATGAGAGTTTCAGACTAGATACGCAAAGATCTGCCAACTAGACGCCACTAATAAACTGGAAAAGGAGGGAAGGGATTTTTTAAAATCTCGCAATCTGTGGTCGGCATTGGAATATTGGCGCTTTGAACCAGTGAAGAGCACCGAGTACTCGGCTACTAGGCACCCCATGAGTACCATGGCCAGAACTCGAGCACAGTTCGTAGAAGAAATGAAACTAAATCAGGAAGAATCCAAGGACGTGACTTAGGCTCTTAAAGTTCCAAAGTCTCCACGCACACCGTGACCCAAGAAGAACAAGCAGACGATAGGAACAGTCCGGGCCTCACCAAGATTCAACAAATGGTCAGCAGTTGACAAAGGCAAGGCAGTCACCCCCGAGCTTGCTGAGGATGACGATAATCTGCAAGCCTTGATTGATTGGATCGATGCACTGGCTAAGGAAGAAGATGTTGCGTTCCAACTTACGTCACCACCTTCATATATTTCTCCCTAGATTGGGACGACCAAGATACCGAAGACTATGCTCTAGAGCTCGCTTCTTCTGGATGAAATAAGGTTTGAAGGGTTGCTGATGGGGCACATTCCAAGCATCAAGTTCGAAGATTGGGACCTTACAGATAGTGATAAGTTCCCCGAATTGGCCGAAGACAAGATATTGCCACAGAAGTGGTTGCTAGGTATGGAGAAGGTGGAACTACTTAACCTCAGGTGGATACCTCACTATCACCTCACGACCATCACCATATTTGTGATCCGATAGCTACTCTGTCTCATACATGATGGATATCTCTAGTTGGAGGAGTTCATCCTGATCACAACCAACTTAATCCACCGAATGACACACGTGCCACTTAAAGGGAACGACTCCACAAACATAGCAGGAATAAGTAGCGAGGTAGGCCTCGCCGAAACAATGAAGGCGAAATACTAGCTAGAAAAAGGAAAGAGGGGGTATGCCATTGCAAGCATTAACGACTGCGTAGTATGAGTTGCCACTGGGATACTAGCTAGTAATCTCATGAGGAAGTGTCGTGCAGATGAGGTGCCAGCTCCTGTCATTGCACTGGCTGGGTAGTGCGTCGTAGGGGTTTAGTTCAATTGGGCACATTTTTTCTAAGACGAATTTTTGACAAATTGTCAAGAAGCACATGACAAAGGTAAGACATTTCATTATGCATGGTTTCTCTTATCACTCCTTCTGGTTACAGGTGAATTTCCATAGGAGAGCTAGTTTCCCAACATTGAAGATAGCCTACCCGAAGCAGTGTGATATATTTCGGTCTAGGCTACAAAGGACGCAACAAGGGTTTCTGCAATTCAGGCTTTTTGGACCTCCATGGAAGGGAATATATGGACACAAATTGCTCGAAGACCACGGATTCCTCCCACGATCTACAATACTTTCCAAAGCATGGCCGAGTTCAAAGCAGACATGCATCACTTGTATATCCGGGCGCGAAAGGATCCAAAGAGATCATGGGTCACACTTCCGTTCATTGCAACAGATGATGCCATTTACGTGGTATTAGCAGCATGGCCTCTAGAATGGCGCACCCCAGACAAGGTTGTTCTCGACAGGATGGCAACCCAACAACAGAAGAAGGAATGCTAGTAGTGACTCACTCAACTAGTAGAAAAGACACGTCAGGAACAACAGGCCGCTTTGCCACAGGAGGCTACCAAGAGCCTGACAGCAGAAGAGAACCAGGCAGATTATGAAATGGACTTGGAACAGGACCCACAACTGGAAATGGAGAAGCAGGACCACCTCAAGCAGTCGCACAGTAAGGAATCACCGGCTGCAAGAAAAAAGTCCAAAACAGTGAAGGCTCTGGAAAAAGAATTCATTTACGACATCTCGCCAACAAGCAATGTTTCCACCAATGCGTTGACCGAACTAATCACTAAGTAAACAACTATGTTCGGGGAGATCTGAGTGCAGCTATAGGAATTATAGGTGCGACCCAGGAAGGGTCTCCCTACAGCCAGTAGAAGATATAGCCACTGTTGAGCAGATGGTATGCACGCACACACCAAACACCCTCCCGCTGCCAGCAGGCGCTGTCCTAACCGAAGCTGCAGGCAAATAACGTAGTTTGGGATTAAATCTGGCCACCCTATCTAGGGAAATACTATACCAACTGTAAGAGGGGGTCACTAATGAGCTTCGTGTCAGGGAAGTTCGTGCCTTCCACACCTTGATAGAGCAAAAGGCAAAGTTAGAACAAGTCACTCTCCAGCATGATGACTTGGCCGCACACTACCAGGCAGTAGAGCAAGTTGTGACGGAGGCATGTAGTATGGTACTAGAGCTAGCCATCCCTAGAGACCTCCCAATAGCTACCAAGATTCAGCACATGGCAGCTGGATTTCGTACGACCCAGTAGGAGGCCGCAAGAACCCAGGAGGAACAAATGTTGCAAATTGTAGATCTCCACCTCAAGGCACAACCACCCACACCCCCAGCAGAATGAGAATGGCACCATGGTGAAATTCAAGATGGATTAGAAATGATGAGGAACATTGTCTGCGAATGCTTGGGACTACTGGATCAGTTTCTCGGTATGCTGACCTCCCTCTAGGAGGACCCAACCATACAGCAAGTGGAAACCGAGGCATGCGAGTTACAACAGGCCTATGACACTGCTCAAGGGGAGGCACATATGGTCGCTATCACACAGTGGTTGGCGAAAATGAAGGAGGCCCAGGCTCTTAAGGCCCAAGTTGACGCAGTCCAGCAACAGGAGGCAGTCCTTAAAGAACAAATCCAGCCCTAACTTGATGAAGTGTTTAGCGTCTCTACAATGATTGAAGGAAAGTTAGCACATATGAAGACAGTGTATGATACCGAGCAAGCAACAACACATGCTAGGGATGCATCAGTGGATCACTGGGAACAGGTACAAAGGCTCGTAACAGAATTTGTTGAAGGGACACATGACGTGCAGAAGTTGTTGACTGACCTCTGCACAAAGATTCGCACACGAGTTGAGTGACTCAGGACGAGTCATGATGATTGTGTTGGGGGACTGTTGGATAGCAGAAGCCCTACGCAATGGTCATGGGGAACGAAGCCCAAAATTTTGGGTAACAATAGGGTAAAGAGTCTACGGGATGCGTGGAGTGTGATTTATAATAAACTGAGTCAAAGGGTAGTTTGCCCAAAAAAAAATAATGTAAAGAAATGTAAGTTGAGTTGGCCCGCCCATGGATCGCAGGCCATAGGAAGATATAAATAGAGCGAGGCTCTATGGGTAGAGGGCAGCTTTTTGGTATGTAATCTTGGATCTGTTATGTAATGGGTTGTTGAGAAGAAGTTTTGGAGCATCTATAAGTCCAAGTCGAGGGTTTTGGGTAGTAGATAGAGGCTCTACAGCTGGGTGCGCAGAGGCCTAGAAGAGTCCGTAGTTGTGTGCACGAACCCCTGCAGCTGAGTGCGCAGGACGAATCTGGATGTATTAGTGAAGAAAGTGAATAAAGATAACTTGCGTCTAAAATTATGTGTTAAATATGAACTATCACGGATGTGCTTAATGTATGGTTAATATCACTGTTTGATATATGCATGTATGCTCATGTTATGAATTTATGTGAACCTGTATCTATTCTAAGTGCGCAAACTGGTTAGTTCTGTTAAATGTTTGCTTAAAGACCATAAAAAGTAGGTTGAATCTATAAATAGCACATTAATAAGTATCAAAAAGTATTCCGAGATTGGATCTGCGAGAAGCAGAGTGGCGCGAAACCTCCAAACCACATCAAGACATCCCAAGGGTGCATAAACCTGGTTCTAGCACCCTCCCCTGCTACCTTGGGTGAGACCTCAGTCCGTGCTCCACGGTCTATTGCTGAAAGGGCCGGTAGCTGAAGGATTTGTTTGGCTAAATAATTCTTCTGAACCTGGGTTAGGCCCATATAAGCTAACATTCATGCCTATGATAAAAATATATGCACCATCCATTTAGTGTGTTTCAATTTATAATCCACTAGTGCACTCATTGTCTTGAAATGCACCAAGATTCACATCAGTTCCTGTTATAAGATGAGACACATCATCAATGTGAGATAGGAATTTTAATGCATTGTGTTTTATAACACACTAATAAGAGGGTTCCCTAGATGCACCGATGCTGATGTATTCAAGAAGAACACCAATACATAACTGTGCACATTCTAAGATGCAATGCATCATTAATGTTTTTGAATAACTTCAATGCATTGCTTTTATAATTAACTATTAATGGGGTGTCCTCCTAGATGCACCACTTGTGGTGCTTCTTGTAAATTCATAGGAAGCACCGTTAAGTGTGAGTCGAACCATGAAGTGTAGTATTTAGAATTTAAAATAAATGCAAAAATATCCAAATTTAAGACCAATTGTAAATTTTAATCTTGTGAAATTAAAAGTAAGGAGGTAATTCTTTTTTCTTGGAATCTTTCCAATCGAGGAGGTTTGGTTTTCTTTGTAGATGAAAAAAAATGGGCACTATTTTCGAAAATTAAAAAATTGAATTGAATTAATTTGTGAATCTATAAAAGTACAAAAGTGAATGTGATAATGAAATTAGGTTTGGTAATTTTGTTTTTATTTTATCCTTTCACGGCGCACTCGTGATATAAACACATTGATATGTTTGAAGGGATATGAACACACCAATGTTCTATGCTATTTTTTTAACTATGATAATTTGTATTTTGTAAGACCTATGCATCTATCGTGTTATATATACACACCAATTCCTTATGTATTTTCAAGCACATTGGTAAAGTGTTTTAGTTTTTATAAATTAAATGTTTTTGTTGATTAATTAATTTTT
The DNA here is from genome assembly GCA_000404065.3 of Pinus taeda. Lineage (NCBI taxonomy): Eukaryota > Viridiplantae > Streptophyta > Pinopsida > Pinales > Pinaceae > Pinus > Pinus taeda. The sequence continues at coordinate 32,041 of APFE030146380.1, forward strand.
ATAATTATCTAAGGTGAAATTTCACTTGCAGTAACAAGCTACTTTAACCCAATAAGTCTGTCCAAGACTTGCCCATATGGTAAGAGTTGTAGTCAATGTAGGTTTTAACCCCGTACAGAAATTACCTGCATACGAATTCTAAATCACAAGAAAATAAAAATGCGAGAGCACATAACCCATAAAACACATTTACACAGAGATTTCCCACTGGATCTCAAAACCGAGACTACCAGCTTGATTTTTCATTATATTCCTTTCAATGTTACAATACATATTTATACATGCTGAAGCATCCAATACCATGGACCGAAAACCATCGCGTCCAAAACTATGGACCGAAAAAACCATAGGTAGGTTCGCCCAACCTAATATAGGGTCCAAAATTTTTTTTCTCGGGGTGCTGCCCCGAACCCCGT
>APFE030146380.1:41197-77494 GCA_000404065.3 Pinus taeda
CGGTTAGTCGTGGAAAGAATATAACACAACCCAACAGTCAAGGTGTCAAACAAGCTAATCCCAAAAAATCACAAAGAGGGAGAAGGAAACATACCTTCTATTGAGAGAGGTTGGTTAGTTGGTGCAACCATCTTGGGGAAACCACCAGATATCTTTGCTCTTGTCCTTGCTCTTGAATACCTGCACACAAGAAAAACGTTATGAAACCCTATGCCTTGAAAAAATTGTTAGCATTAGCACATATCCATATCCATATCCATAATCAACATATAAGCATAAGAAATCCATATGAGAGAATGAAGTAGTGAGGGAAAACATGTTATCTTTATATTATACGAAAGCAATGTGGTACATCATCATGCTCTCTGCGGTCTCTACCTATGATCCTCCTCTCACCAACATCTAATTGTTCACTTGGACAATGATGATGGATTATCGTAAGGAAACCTATATGTTTTCAATTCAACAATACTTTGACATATGTTATTTTTTCTCCCCTATTGATATATGGAGAGAATTCTTTTGTAGATATCTCTAGGTAGTGATACCATTGAATCTATATATCTTTTTGACCATGTTTGGTCCTTTGATCCTTATCCTCTTTGAGTGATCAACATTAACCTACTTTAACATTATCCATGCAAATTATCGCTTTGTTGCTCTATCACAATGTAATTGGTGTGTTTTTAGGTCTTTTTTGCTTGATGATAGACTACATAGAGCATTGTTTGTCCTAGTGTTTCTAGACTATAATGGTAGGGAAACATTGAAGGCACTAATTATGTGTTTTTGGAGCTTTCCACAAACCAATTTCTGCATCCTAACTTTCAAGATGTTGTTCCCTTCTAGTATACCTAAGGGGGTGATTTTTTGAGCTATAACAAATTCCCCCTAATGTATGAGGTTAGAAGAGACGCTGATGGTCAAAATAAATTACAATAAAACTAATGAGTGATGTAGAGGGAGAGAGCATGGGAAAAATACCTCTGGAGGCTATGAAAATAAAATTTAGATACATATATAGTACATCCCCAGGGTACACATACCCATAATTGATATTGAAATAATATAGTATGGCTACCCATAAAGCATATTTTGGACTGATGTCATCAAGGAATAGTCATGATACAATGTAGATATTTGGCATAGTAACTATCAGTCAGGTTGAACACTAATGTGAGTGCCCCCAATGATAGCCCTAAAAGTACATAATACATTCTACAACATAAATTAAGGGAGGAAATGTGCATGAGTGAGGTAGCCCCATGCTCCAAGGTCTTCGAATCATCTTGATGGTATGACTCTACTACATGAAAATGAATAAGCTGATGTTGAACATGCAAGGAGACTAGTTGTGTAACACCCTCTTCCAACATCTATCCAAGTAACTGGACAACTAGGGTAAACATGCGACGCGAGGCTGCTGTGACATGATTCGACCTCCTAAGTCACCTTAAGGGAGTGGAATTGATGGAAACACACCATACAAGCATCCAACATCATTAACAAAACCCTCAAAAGACAAGTTAGCCAGTAAGACAGCCTGTCCCTAGGTCCCACTATTGTTTTAGGTCTCCTGGGAGATAGTCTCTCTCATGCTATGGGCAAGGGAGAGACCAAAAATCTAAAGTTGCTCTCACAAGCCTACCTCCTAGTATCTGCGGAACAAAAGTGTCAGTGTTATGCTAATGACTCTAGGATTTGAGCGACTTTTTTAGGCCTAGAGCCTAGGACACGACCCAGAGTTGATCCATGACTTCAAATCAATAAAGTAACATGGGAATTAAAGTACTAAAGCAATACTTGTTCAACCTTGACTAGATCCCTACTAGCCGTGAAATACATTTCGTTAAACATATCAGCGACATGTAAACTACAGGTGTAAACAACAAAATTAAGTGTAGGGATCTCATAATTATCTGAGGATCACTATGAACCATTTTTACCTCATTCCATTTGCTTCATTATCATCTATTATGTCATAGACACATTATCCATTCACGTACCAATTAAAACATGTTGAAATCCATACATAGTTATTGTCATAAAATGTGCATATAGCTAGCATAATAGGAACAAAAATACAATAAACATATCAGCCATAAAATCCATAAATACATCAGTACCTTTACACATGAAAATCAAGGGAATGGATTTATCATTAATGAATGAAATGAACCAACTGAAGATGGGACTACCACGTTCCACCCGACCATAGAATGGCTATGCCAAATCTCTCTTCAACCATTCACCCCCTGCCATATTCCAAGCATGAATGTGGGATCTCATAAAAAAAATCAATCAAAACTCATCCAGGGCTTCTATAGGCCATCCACCTCAACCCATCAAATAGTCATTCCACCTCACAGTTAGACATCACCAAAACCATCACCAGATCAGTTTCCATCCTAGCCTTCCAGGGCTCCAGTGCGTTTGTTCCAACCAAGGCTCCAGGACTAGTAACTCAACCCACAACTATTGTCGGGCTCTAGGGCATTTGTCCAACCAAGGTTCCAAGACTAGTAACTCAACCCACCAAGGTCTCCAGAGCATTTGTCCAACCAAGGCTCCAGGACTAGTAACTCAACCCAAGCTATTATCGGGATCCAGAGCGTTTGTCCAACATGGGCTCTAGGAATTAATAACTCAACCCAAGCTAAGGAAACATGATAACCAACGAGAAAAAAAAAATGAAAGTAAACTCATAATCACCAAGGCTATCTAGGAAATGGAAAGGCTACGGAATCCACTGTCAATCCAGGCAATCATCCATGCTAATAACAAAGCATGACCAAGAATCCATATGCATATGCCGTTCATGTCCAAACTAGTGAAGAAATCATACATGCAAATCGGTAACTGTAAGAAAATATGATTTAGCTGCTGATGCCAATGCCTTCATGAGCTTTCCTTCTCTTCCTTTTCCTTATTCCTCCAAAAATCCAAGTATGCCACACACTCCAAGAGTGCTCCAAGGAAACTCTAAGTATCCAAGAGTATGAGAGAGAGAGAGAGAAAATGAGAGAGCTCCAACACTGACAAAAGGTTACCAACTGATCCTTAGAAGCCTTTTTATGAATGAGGCCTCTATTTTACTCATTTTCCATTATTTTCCTTCATTTTCCTCCTCGCATGCAACCAAAGACCTTTCACATCCTTTTTCTCCTAATTTTCATTATTTTCATAAATAATTGTGCCAAAATTCCTTTTAATGCCTTATCCATTTCCTTTGCCAATTTCCTTAGCCATAAACAACCAAATGAACACCCCCTACGATGTCTTGCCTAACATTCATCTTGGAATAAATGTCCCATTCATCCGTAGTTATTCTTTTTAACTTTTATTACATGGAATTTTCACCAAGGCTGTTACTAAACCCTACCCCTTGGGGGACACCATCCTCGGTGTTCAATGGCACATACACCTAAGAAACTTGTTTAAAGGAGATACTTCTTATGGAGGTTTATAACATAGATCGATGTAGTATTTACAATGAAAGAAATGATTAAGACATAACCTCGTGACAACATGACAACATATTTCATAGTGGAGCTTTATACCACAACTCGTTGTGGTATTTACAGTGATCATCCAGCTGAGTGCCAACTCATATGACATCATAACATCATGATAACATAACCACATGATTACATATTATCATAACACCCATACAACATAGTGGAGCTTTATAACACATCTCATTATGGTATTTACATCCATACATGGGTGTACATATAACAACATCATCAAAATATATATACCAAAACATATGCCAAATCATATATCAAAACATAAATCAAACATATACACACATCATATATATAAAAAACATCATATAGCATATATATGAACCATCATAAAGCATATATCGATCACCATAATGAATATATTAAACCAACATAAAGAAAATACTAAATCAACATGGAGCATATGCCAAGCCATCATAAGCAAATACTAAACCACCATAAAGCAACTACCAACCACCTTAAGAAATCACCAAACCACCATATCAAAGCTTCTTTGCCTCAACAGACAAACAAGGAAGGATATTTTAGTGTCAGTCTTTGAAGCCTTCCATCAATGATCAAATATGCTCTTACAAAGTGGTCTTAGGGTGTCAAAGTCAAATTTTGTCATTTTAGTGAGGTTTCAAGTAAAATTTGGTCACTGGGTATTAGGTCTAGGATTTTTTTTCACTCCTTTCAAAGTTGTCCAAATTTCAGTCCATGTCACCACTCATCTGAGTGTACCATCATTCAAAATTGTACTTGGGTAAGGTTCATTTCCCTCTCCTAGGGTTTTGAAGGTAATTTCTCTTAGATGGTCAAATCATCAACAAAACTTGTGTCCTTATGTTCATACACCTTCCCCTATCCTTAATGTACCTTAATAAACACTTCCCATCACTGATATCCCTCAAATTCATCATTTTCCCACAAACCCTAGTTTCTTGCTACAATTTGACAATTTTCTAGGCTAAGCTTGTGTTTTTCCCTTTTGGACCCATTCCCCTCACTCAATCTTTGAAATTCCACTTTCCCCTATTTCCTAACATCCCTCCCTACTTCCCAAAATTTCCTCAATAATTTAGAAGCCACTTATCGCCTTCATTTCCCTTCATTTCCCTTCATTTCGACAAATCCCCTTTTCCACACATTGGGGTAGGTTTTACTCAAATGATGTTTCTGAGTAATAAAAACCGAATTTGGAAAATTTGAGAGAGGTTTTTGTCCATAATAGTCGAAGGAAGAAAAATATCCTTCACGTTTGACACAGGTATCATGGTTTTAGAGAAATGTCAAAAATATAGTTGCCTTAGGAGAATTGCTGCACCTCTGGAGTGACCTTGGGAAAATCAATATTTCTCCTAGCTTGATTGGCCAATTGAAATTCTTGATGAGTGAAACGATATCTAAATAGAGATATATTTCCAATGAGCTATCCTAAGCTCAATTTGGAGTTGTGGAAGTCCTTCAAAAGTTTACTGCAACAACACTTTGCATTTAGGTAGCCTGATTTTGCACATTTTTACCAGTCTTGGAAGATTTGATTTTTTGTCAGGGAAAATGACCTCCAAATTGGAAAATGCAAGATGTTATAGATAGTAGACTCAATAATAGTTCCAACGAGCTATCACATGCCCAATTTGGACACTGGGAAGGCCTCCAAACGTGTCCTACAAAAAGTGTTATGCACCTGTCAGCTGGCGCTACATATAGAATTGGCGCTACACACCTGGGGCAGGTTTTACATTGAGTTTTGTTAGGGTCCTATGCATACAAAGTGCGCTACACACATGGGAGGTAGTGCTACACACCTGCCTATTGAGCTCCAAATCAAATTTCATTTCCTTCCTCTGCCTCCAAATGCACAAGTAACCTCTCAAGAAGTATGTAAAGCCTCACATTTGGTCTAGCAAGGGATTTTTTCATCTGTGGTGGTGATTTGTGTGTCTAAAAAATAAACCCTAGATGTCTCTAAAATTGTCTTGCCAAATTTGCATAGGGGTTTGTTTTCTACTGTTAATTCCCCTTTGATTATATTTGTACACTCCATTCCCTTCCCTTGCACTAAATTTCCCTAAATCCCTTCCTCTTTCCCCCTCCCAACATCATTGACACTCACTTCCTATTACCAAACCCTAAGCCCTATACATTATTCCTAAACATTAACCCTATATATTCCCAAAACCCTAATTCCCATTTCCTATTCCCTCATTACATTCCCTCCACCATCAAAAACCTCATTTATAGTCATACTATCAGTCAATCCCTCATTTCCCAAAAGGAAAAACAACAATCACCCTATTCACCATCATACTTCAAAAATCTCTTCATACTCATCATTTTTCACTCCAAATTTGCAAGTGTGGAGACAGACTCAGCATATGAGAGGGATGATGAAACTGTCAGTGATTCTTCCCAAGAGGCTCTTGCATCAAGAAAACCACATAAAGGAGGAAAACAACCATTGCGTGGTGAAGGGCCTTCTGAAGGCCAAGACAGAGACTTTGTGTTGGTTGAGGAAGAGGACACTGATTTGGGCTCCCAAGGATCAAGACTCAAGGATGTGATCATCAAGGAGAAAGAAGCTGAGATCCAAGCCTTATATCTTGACCCTAAGAGGGCTAAATAGGTACCTTGAGCAATAGAACAAGCAATTGGAGGACAAACAAACAATCATGGAGCTGCAAACCATAAGGGAAAACCGACAATTGGCAAAAAGAAGGAAAATCAAGCTAACTTCACTAGAGCAAAAAATAGAGGTTGATCGAGAATCATGGTTGGAAAGAGTGAATATCTACCTTGAGAAGCTGCTGGACAAGGCTAACAAGGAGAAGAACATGTTGCGCCACATGGCTTATCACTATTTGGCCCATAACAAAATTTGTAAGACAAGGATAAGAAGCCTAAAAACCAAGTTAAGGAGAGCCTTGAAAGTCAAAAAAGAGAAAGATAAGATCAAGATCTTGGCTGAAGCATCATTGGCCCAGCATAGCGCATAAAAAGGATCACTTATGACAAATTTCAAGAAATTTGGTGAAGTTTTTGTCAATTTTGAATTTTTTGAGGCAAAAAATAGGCTTTTTCAGCAGGTGCCTCCATTTGAAAAAAAACATTACGTTTTTGGAATCAACATGAGAAGTTGTGCATGCTCAGAAATGGCTGAGAAGTTTTGACAAGTTCTAGACCTCCAAAAGGGCCAAAAACACCCAAAAAATGCCCTCTCTACCACTTTTTTGCCACACAGGAAGCAATGTTAGGAGATTGCATTTTTTTTAAGGGAAAATGGATTCCAAATCAAAAACTTCAAGTTGTCCCAGAAAATAGACTCACCCAGCTTTCCAATGAGCTATTCTACACCTGATTTGGACTTCGGGAAGCCTTCCAAAACTGGCCTAGAAAAAGCGCTATGCATAGAATCAGTGGCGCTACGCATAAGAGAAAAATTTGCCAGTTTTGCCTGTTTACTTAGAATTTCACCTAGTCTTCTACCAGTTTGACTTTTCTTTCTCTATTTGATAAATTCATGATGTAATATAATTTAACTTGATGTACCATGATGTAAAAATGATGAAAAATGACCTAAGGAGGTAGATACATCAGTTTTAGGTGGTTTTGAATTGAATGAATTAGTTTCCATAGTTTTAGAGGCAAGCTGTTCCACTACCTATTTTTCAGTTCCTAGTTTAGATCTTGTTGAAACAGCTCCTTGACTCATGGATTCGACCCCTGATGGCTAGCATAGGTGGTTTGATGCCTATTAGCATTTGTCAAGGTTGGACTCTTGTGGATGCATTGAGCACTATTATACATCACTTCTGCAGTTTGGCAAGGAAATAAACCAGGGTTTTGTAGTATTTTGTGGGATTCTTATGGTAATGTGAATTAGCATTGTTTTCTTCTTTGTAATTCAATTGATCTTATGTTTATGTGTGCGATCATCTCTCTCTTTCTACATAATTAAATGAATCAAGTTTGAAAGGTGGAATTCGTTGGTGTTTCAATGCTCTACCTTGGGGTTTATTTAGTTCTACATGTTTTCTACTATTTGAAGAGGACTAATGAAACTTGCATGCCCTCTCCAGCTCCTCACCAGTCTTTAGACTCACCATTACACTTATTTCAAAGTGCTAAAACACTTTCCTACCTCGCCCCACAGAAACCTCTGCAAACCTGTGTTGATTTCCTGGACCCAAAGCTGCCTTCCCCATCTGATCCAGAAACCAACCATTAAAATCAATCAAATTCTCCTGAGCAAGCATAACTAGCCTAAAATTAGTTTTTATATCAGTCATCTCAAGCCTTCTTTGATATATTTTCATTGAGATTGACAAGGAGAGAGCCCTCTCCCGGCCTGGTAGGGCTAGCTACTAGGTTAAGCATGGTTTGATGTTACCCAAACCTGCCTTTCTCAGCCTAAGGTAGATTTAGGCCATAACAGGATACATGACCTGTATATGATCCGTCATCACCCATGTAGCTTCATCGGGCCCAAGTGCTTCCATTGCACTTTAACTTGCTCTATTTCTCAGTTCTGGAGCATGAGTACCTGTTTTAGTAATATACACCGAGGCTCTAACTAGAATTCTCCATCTGGTTCCACCTGTAATACAGACCAATCAATCACATGATCAACATCTTTAACACACTTCTTAAGTAATGAGACATGGAAAACACCATGGACTTTCATTGTCAGAGGTAGTGAAAGTCGACAGGCTACTAGACCAATCCTCCTAATGATACTGATGGGTCCACAAAACCATGGTGCCAGCTTGGCACATGATCCAATCTACAAGGAGCTCTTATTTGGTTTGATTCATAAGTACACTTGTTCCCCAATTTGGAACTCCTTAAACAGCCTATTCCTATCAACATAGCTCTTTTTCCTATCCTGTGCTACCTTGAGATTCTCCATGATCATCTACATATCCTATTCCATGTCTACCAACATATCTGATCCAATCAATATCCTGCTAAATGGATCACTTTGACTGATGGGAGTGTTACAACTCCACCCATATAATGCCTCAAAATGACTCATCCTCAATGACTCCTTATAACCATTGTTGTATGCAAACTCAACCAAAGGGAGATACTCTTCCCATTTGTGTTGTTGATGTATCACATACAGCCTCAACATGTCCTTTAATATCCTGTTATCTATCTATTCATCTATCTGCGGACAATAAGCTATGTTGAAGGTCAACATTTTTCCCAAACCTACAAATAACTCCTTCCAAATTTGGAACTAAACTTTGCATCCTTGTCTGACACAATCTTCTTTGGGACACCATGTCATCTAACCACATCTCCGATAAATACCTATGTCACTTCCCCTCTACCTGTACAACTACTTATGCCACCACCTGTAGATGTACCTATAATATTGCATGTACCTGTACCTATACTTGTACTCTATGGCAACCTATGCACAATCTCCATATATCTGACATCCTACTATCGTTCCCAGAAGGTCTTGTCCTATAAATCTGTCCCATAAGAGCTCATAGCTACTAAGTGATTCACTTGTACCTGCCTGCTAAGAGCATCTGCCACTCCATTCTCCTTACCTCTGATGTACCTAATCTTGAAATCAAACTTGATGATCATGGCCAACTATCTAGCTTGTCTGGCATTCAGATTCAACTGGTCAAACAAATGCCTCAACCCAATGTGATCACTCATAAGCACAAACTGTCTACTAAGAAGATAATGCCTCCACATCTTCAGTTCATGTGTAATCACTTCTAACTCAAGATCATGCGTGGGATAGTCTGCTTGTGCTCATTTAGTTTTCAGGACTCATAACATACCACTTGTCCATTCCACATAAGGACTCCACTAAGCCCTCTCTTGCAAGAATTTATACATACTACAAACTCTTTGTCCAGATCTGCAATCTGTAGTATTGGTGCATGTGTCAGGAACTACTTAAGTTTTTTTGTCTTTGAGGTTTCTGCGAGTTTCTTGATTCTGTAGCATAGCTTCTAGATACATTGCATTCAGTTTGTTTATAGTTGACGTTTCGAACCAGCAATGATGGTTCATCATCAAGATGTGAAATCTATCGTCACACTCAAATCTAGCCTCACACTCCTCAGTCCATTTGAACTTCTTAGCTTTCCTCTTCAATGATGTAATGGGTTAAGAAATCTGTAAGAATTTCCTGATGAACCTCCTATAATAACATGCCAAACCCATGAAAGATATTACTTCATCCACATTCTTAGGAGCTACCCACTCCATGATGGCCCTTATCTTCTCTGGATCTACTGCAATGCCCTCCTTGGAGACAACATGTCCCAGGTAGTGTACCTCAGTTTGAGAGAAACTACATTTGTTGACCTTAGTGTACAACTGATGCTCTCTCAACAACCTCAACGTTGCTGCTAAGCATTCGGCATGATCTTCCTCATTTTTAGAATATACCAGTATATCATCAATGAACACAATAATAAACTTATTCAAATATGGATGCAAAACACTATTCATCAAACACATGAATGTACCTGGAGCATTAGTTAAGTCAAATGGAACCATAACAAACTCATAATGCCCATACCTGAGCCCAAACTCAGTCTTGTATATGGCGTCCTCTTTGATACATACCTAATGGCATCTGGTTCTCAAGTGAATCTTCAAGAACATCGCTGCTCCCTTCAACTGATCGAACAAGTCATCAATCCTTGGCAAAGGGTACCTATTCTTGATAGTCACTTAGTTCAACTACCTATAATCAATGGATAATATGAGGGTACCATCTTTCTTCATCTTAAACAAGACTAGTGCACCCCAAGGTGATACACTTGGCCTAATGTATCCCTTGTCCAACATCTCCTTCAACTAAAATTTTAACTCAACCAACTTAGGTAAGCTCATCTTGTAAGATGATTTCGATGCTTGAGTTGCCCTTGGCACTAACTCAATAAAAAAGTATACCTCCCTATGAGGTGGAAACTTTGTAATATCCTCAGGAAATACATCTTGAACTGCTATAAAATTGGGTACTTATTCAACACATCTGCACCCTCAACCTACTTACCCTTATTACTATAAACATGTAATGCAAATAGCTTGCACCCTTTCCTGCGGTTACACTTTGATTGCATAGATGTCACCATCCTAACTGATGTGGCTTTCTTCTTACCTTGCAAGGCTCTTGGTTCTCCAATGTCATCAACACACTCAATAGCTTTGTCATAGCAGTCAACCTTGGTTATATTGAAATACAACAAATCCATGCCCAATAACATACTGTATGAACCCAGTGGTAATACATTCAAATGTGTTGTTGTAGGCATACCATTTAAATCAAATGCACAACCTCTTACCCAATGATGAACTCACTTATTCATACCTATAGCCAACTACACTAACCAAGAATTTGCATGCAACTCCTTATTCAAACCACACTTATCAGCCAAGTCAGGACTAACATAGCTATAATTAGATCTAGGGTCAATCAAAATAGAAATAACTTGATCACAAATCTTACCATCCATCTCAATGATAGATGCATCTTGCCTGTTGTCCACAGCTGCATAGATATAGGGAATACTCTGGCCTACATCTCCAACATTTTGTGCCTCCTGTGCACTATATATATGAGTTCTACCACTCTTATGCTATGGAAAATCTCTCCTAAGGTGGTCTTTTCCAGAAGTCCAATAATGCACAGGCTCCTTACACTTCTCCTGAGGCTAATGTCCCTTTATTCTATCTGATGCATTGAAATTCATAGGTGGAGTAACATTCTCCTTATTATTTGTACTCTGTGGCCTTGCTCGCTTTTTATCCCATTTTCCTTTATTCTTTACATCACCTGTCCAGTCTAACTTAGTCTCAGTTCTGTGCTTCGATTATTCATAGCAATGTCTTAGCTTTTGAATGGCCTCCTCCATTAATCTAGGCTCATCGAACTCGATATTGTCTTTGAATGCAACTGGTAATCCACTAATGAACCTCTGAATATTGGCCTTTTCCTCAGTAAGATAAGGCACATACCTCAGTAACTCCAAGAATATGGAAAGGGAACTCATTATCTGTCATGGAACCAATCTTTAGTTCATAAAATTCTTTTGCCCTGTCATCAAAGTACCTTTCTGACAAGTACTTCTTAAATGGTTGCACAAACTCACTCCATTACAAATCTTCCTCATGAATACACTTGACATTCTTCGCATCTTCCCACCAAATGTCCGCTTTACCTTTGAGATTGAAGGTAGCTACTTTAGATTTCATTTTATTTGAGTATTTATACAACTTGAAGAACTTCCTCATGCGAAGCAACCATGCCTCTGCATGCTGTGGTTTCTTCATTACCCCATCAAAAGTAATTGGCTATGCTTTCTTAAATTCATTCGGTAAGTACCCCCTATCATTCCTCTTGTAAGGATGATACCGATGACGATCATAATGCCTATCTACATTAGAACTAGAATCATACCTGTGTCTATCCCTTATCCTCTTCGTAGTGTCCAACAATCTTCCATCTCAGATGGTGTCAGACTGATTCGACCTGTGTCTACTATGAGACCTGCTTCCATATGCCAAATTAGTTTTATCCTTCTGCTCATGATTGATTTGGAGTAGTCCTTGTCACTACCAATATGACAAGCTCTAAAGTATGAATGCATTTATCTATGCTAACTTTTCCTATGACTTCATGATTTTGTCATTATCCACCTTAGAACTCCTGATCTCTTCTTTAAACTTGTCAGTGTCACTTCCAAGTCGGAAGAGTTCCCAACACCATACTGCTCTTCAGATTCATAGGGAGAGTCTCTGTTGTCAATCATCTTGCTATCCATTTGATATTTCTTCCTGCAAGGCATAATAAGTTAGATAAACAAAATCACAACAAACCAACATACCTTCGTATAGCTTGGGGAGGAAACCTTGTCTGTAAGATCACCAAATCAGCGTGATACATGTATAACATAATCATAATACCTTATCGACATACGCAAGTAAATGTATCAATTCAAGGCCATATTAATAATGCATGCTATGACCTCATGCATGATAATAACCATTATTCCATTGTACCCATTTCCACATGCAACCAACAATATGCATAAGCAATGCCAAACCAACTACAAATACGCATAACCACATGTTGTCAAACATACACCATTAGTTCTTATCATCAACCTACAAGACTGATGCATGTAATCAAAATATTCAAAATGTAACCTAACATACAAGGATGTAAGTAGGTATCATGAAATCCACATGTAAGCAACATATAATCCATACACAGTATGTCAAATACTTATTTCAAATACATTTCATGAAAATCAATAACAAATTCTCTGTGGTAACCATACTATAACCCTAATCCAACATCAAGCAACTGCAATAAGTATATAAATGTAAGAGACACAAATGAAATTGATATGCATGCATGAACAACACATAGCCCATCTAGCCCAAGGGGTAAACCATGCTCTGATACCACTCTATATACCCCTCATCCAACATCTACCCAAGCAATCGACCAGCCGGGGTAAACATGCAATGAGAGGAAACTATGATATGATTCGACCTCCTAAGTCACCTTAAGGAAGTGGAAGCAAGGTAAACACACCATATAGACATCCAACATCATCAATAAAACCCTTGGAAGAAAAGTCAACCACTCAGACAGCCTGTCCTTGCATCCAACTATTGTTTTAGTCTCTCTTGGGCCATAGTTTCTCTGATGCTATGGGCAAGGGAGCAACCAATATCCTAAAGTCACTCAAACAGGCATACTTGCCAGTGACTGAGGACCAAAATTGTTAGTGTTGTGCCATCGACTGTAGGATTTGAGCCACTTTTTCAGGCCTAGAGCCCAAGGCACTACTTAGATCTGATCCATCTCTTCAAATCAATAAAGTAACATGGAAATGAAAGTACTAAAGAAAATACTTGTTCAAGACCTTGATTGGATCCCTACTAGCCATGACAAGCATTTCATCAAACATATCATCAAAATATAACCTACAGGTGCAAACAACATAATTAAGTGTAGGGATCTCATACTTATCTAAGAATCGCTATGAACCATTATTCCCTCATGCCATTTGTTGCATTATCATCTATTAGGTCATAGACACATTATCCATTCAGATACAAGTAAAAACATGCTAAAAACCATACATAGATATTGTCATAAAATGTGCATATAACCAGCATAATAGGAACAAAAATTACAATAAACATATCAACCATCAAATCCATAAATACATCAGTGCCTTTACACATGAAAATTAAGGGAATGGATTTCTCATTAATGAATTCAATGAAATAACTAGAGATGGGACTACCATGTTCCACCCGACCTATAGAATGGATGAGCTAAATCTCTCTTCAACCATTCTCCCCCGTGCCATATTCCAAGCATGAATGTGGGATCTCATAAAACACATCAATCAAAACCCGTCCAGGGCTTCCAGATGCCATCCAAATCAATCCATCAAATAATGATTCCACCTCAAGGTTAGACAACACCAAAACCATCACCGGATTGGTCTCCATCCTTGCCATCTTCAGCTCCAAAGCGTTTGTTCCAACCAAGGCTCCAGGACTAGTAACTCAACCCACCGCTACTATCAAGCTCCAGAGCTTTTGTCCAACCATGGCTCTAGGACTAGTAACTCAACCCACCAAGGGCTCTAGAGCATTTGTCCAACCAAGACTCCAGGACTAGTAACTCAACCCACGTTGTTACATGGCTCCAGAGTCTTTGTCCAACCAAGGCTCCAAGAAGTCATAACTCAACCCAAGCTAAGGAAAGATGAGAACCAACAAAAACAAAACAATGAAAGTAAATCCACAATCACCATGGCTATCCAAGAAATGGCAAGGCTAGGTTATCCACTGTCAATCTAGGCAATACTCCATGCCAAAGATAGATCATGACCAAGAATCCACATGCATATTCCATACATGTCCAAACTAGTGAATAAATCATACATGCAACTCAGTACCTGCAAGAAAATCTGATGTAGTTGTTGTTGTTGATGCCTTCTTAGACTTTCTTGATATTCCTTTGCCTTCTTTCTCCAAGAATCCAAGTCTGCCACACCCTCCAACAGTGTTCCAAGGAAACTCAAAGTATCCAAGAGTATGAGGGAGAGAGAGAGAGAAATGATAGAGCTCCAACAATGAATTGACAAAAGGTTACCAACCGATCCTTAGAAGCCTTTTTATGAATGAGGCCTCTATTTTCTTTAGTTTCCATTATTTCCCTTCATTTTCCTCCTCACATGAAACCTGTGACCTTTCACCTCCTTTTTCTCCTAATTTCCATTATTTTAATAAATAATTGTGCCAAAATGCCTTTAATTGCCTTATCCATTGCCTTTTCCAATTTCCTTATCCATAAAGAACCAAATGAACAACCCCTAGGATGTCTTGCCCAACATTGAGCTTGGAATAAGTGTCCCATTCATCCACGGTTATTTTTTTTTTAACTTTTAGTACATGGAATTTTCACTAGGGTTGTTACAAAACCCTCCACCTTGGGGGACAACATCCTCGGTGTTCAATCACACATATACCTCAATATCTTGCTGAAAGAAGACATACTGCTTATGGAGCTTTATAAAAAATCTCAATGTAGTATTTACAATGATCATCTTGTTGAGTGCCAACTCATATGACATCATAACATTGTTGGGTTCCAATTGATGATGTCAATTAGAGTTTAATTTAATGTCAACCCGGGAAGGTAAACTTAGAAGCGCTTATCTAAAATATATAGATCTAGAAGGATTCCTAATTTGTCCAAGATCTTAAAGTCTCCTTACAAGAACATATTCATTAATACCTCTTTCAATAACTAATCAAACCTAGATCTAACAATTGTTTGAGATCTATGGTTCTCTTACAAGAACATATTTTACAAGATCTCTTCCAACATTAGAACATCTAATAAGAACTTAAAAGCCTAGATCTAATAATTGTTTGAAATCTTACGGTTCTCTTACAAGAACACTTTCAAATAAGACTCTTCCAATATTAGAACATTTAATAAGAACTTAAAAGCTTAGATCTAATAATTGTTTGAAATCTTACGGTTCTCTTACAAGAACACTTTCAAATAAGAGTCTTCCAATATTAGAACATTTAACAAAAACTTGAAAACTGAAATCAAACAAAAACATAAAATAAATTATACCTAAAATAAACAAATAAGCATGCAAGTGAGGCCATGGGGGCCCTCCATAACTCCACAAGCACACCACTTCAATGGAGACTCATATGTAGAAGCAAAATTGAAGTATGATCCTTTATTTCAAAATCTCCATTACAAACCACCTCTAAGATTACAACTCTAAGCTTCTAAGATTACATACTCCAAAATTCTAAGATTACAAAAACTTCAAGATTAAAAATGGAACTCTAAAAATTACAAATGTAGGAGATTGTACTCCTATTTATACAATGGGATGAGATAACAAACTCATAATGATGATCCACTAATCTCTCTTTAGTTCCATACATCTCTCAACCATCTAGACACATAACCCCTTTGTCCTTGTTTTCTCCATGAGGTTTTCTATCAAATTCGAATTTGATCATTTCAGGCCACATAAAGGTGTCTTGGAAGCTTCCTTGGCACCTACACATGTCACAAAAACAATCCACTTTCCATATATGAAGTAAAATATATTATTTTCTAATATTTAATCAAGAATTTCTCTTTAAAATGCTTAAAAATAAATAATATTTGGAAGATATAAATGAGACCCATTAATGGTGAACAATAGGGAAAATGAAGTGACATGGTGGTGAATAATGAGTGATATAATGGAAGCATAGGTGAAAAATGTATGGTAATGAGTGATATTTGTATGACATTTTGAAGTCCAAAAATACTCCCCAACTGAAGCTCTTGCATGTCCTCATGCAAGCTACTACAATGACTTATTTGGTTTGATTCTTAGATGAGCTTCCTTTTACAAGATGTTTGGTTCTTGTGTAACAACCATGTTTCAATCATGGACTTCATTTTTAACTTTGCACATATTTTGATAACTTTTATTTCCATAAAGCATTTGCATCTTTGAATGATTGGTTCTTGTGTTACAATCATTATTTACTTTGTCAAGATCTATTTTTTAATGACTGGTTCTTGTGTTACAATCATTATTTACTTTGTTGAGATCAATCATTTTTAAGAAGTCATTTAATATGCTCATCATTTTGTAGTAGTTTTTATTGTGGGAAGACTATGTGGGTTAAGATGTAATATGAATGAGAGAAAGAAATGAAGTGTGCAATTCCCCTCCCCAACTGATGGTTTTTGGCAATTTTTAATGAGAAAGGAAATAGTGAAATAGTGGCATATTTCCAAATATCATCATTTTGGCATCTAAAAAGAATTTCAAGATTAAAGGTTAGAAAACATCATACCTTACTTATCTACAAAAGTGGATGAATCATGCATGTTCAGCTGCTACAATTCTGATCTGAAGCTTCTTCAGCAAGTTGTGGATGAAAGATGGATTTGTATTGTCATATCTGCTACTGGATCCTCTGCTGGATAGTCTGATGAATCTAATGAGTCTGCTGAATATGGCTGAAAATGTATAAGGCTTGGAAGGTATATAAAATATATAAATTATATTTTCCCCCCAGCCTTATTTATTGACTTGTCCTCAAGTCATGACAAATGGAAAAACAATGAAAGGAAGTCTGCTTCATCTGTTACAAAATATGGGTCTTCAAGTCTTCAACGCTCGATGGCACAAATCTTACTATGTGAATAAATGTCTCGGTGTCGAACATAGCAAGAAGTTGTTGACTTAGTGGCCATTAATGAATGTCCCTAGCCAACACAAGAGCTCCCACCATTGATTCCAATGGGAGTCAGGATTCCTGATCTGGATTTAAACAGGAACGCCACAAATTACAGAGATAACCATATACACAAATATGCAGCGGAAATAATACTTCATTTCATTAATGGAAAATACTGAAATATGCTTACAATCAGAAATGGAAATAAACTAGCTAGGGCGATGGTAGCTTATCTCTGAGAAGAGACGTGTTGGCTACATGCCTCTGAACTGACTTACAATGAGGCTCGAAGGCCTATTTATTGTTGAGAAACATTGAAAAACCCTTAACATTCCAAAACCTAACCCTAGGAGATGAAACGCCAAACTGTGGGCCCCGTTTGGGGGTAAGTTGGTACATCAACTTCCCGGGGTCGTAACTTTAGCATATGATCTCCGTTTGACGCGTACAATAGCTCATTAGAAAGATCTATTCGAGCACTATCATTGTTGTAACGGGCAACATTGATCCATTCCATGGGCCCATGTTGCCCCCGGATTCCCCAAAAAACGTCGTTTAGGGCCTCAAAACGGCTCCGGAAGTTTAGGACCCAAAAAACTGCTAAAAATAGTAAGTTGTGCTACAATTAAGGAAACTGAAAATGCTGAGAAAGACAATGGTGGGGGTCCATGTGGACTTGGGAGGTGGCCGCCAATATCCACCTGGATCACACAGGGCATAAATGAGCATGGATTTCAAACTTTTGTGAATGGGTGAGTGATTAAAATTTTTTTAATGTTGATCATGAGGGGAGTGTATTAGTATGAATGATCTCCCAAAAACTTAGTTGAGAGATTATAGTTGAAAATGGTTAAGGTGCAGTGTTAATCACTTGACTCCCTAAAATTTAGGTCTATAGGGCTTTATTATGTTGGTTGGTGATTAAAACAAAATGTTCAGGGTTGAAAAAGGGGTGCATGAGATTCTGATCTGGGTTTCTCTGGGTGTCCCTCTCTGATGAATCCATAATGTGAATGTGGATATTATGGAGTATGTGTTAATGCAATGAACAAAACTAACGTGAGTATGTACAATGAATTTCCTAAGTTAACTATTTTTTTCATTATAAAAAGTGGTGATTATGGGGAATATAATGTGTTGATAAGTGATGTAAGTCATGATTAGTGGATTTTCCTACTGGAAAGCATAGTGAATGATTTTAGGTCTTTCTCACTCGAAAAATATGATAGTATGCCATTCTACCCAGGGAACTAGTTCAAATCATCCTCAGAAACAATGCCACAAGATGTTGGGGCCCTAGAGTCACACTATGTTGTGCTATAGTGCAGAGCCTAGAAACATCTAACTCTAATCTTAGTTTGTAGTTATGTTAATTACCTTCTATCTAAGTCTATACATAGATTCATATATGATTGTTTCAAATGTCGCTATGTGTATTTTTGTGCTTTCTAGGCTCGATGTTTTACTTCATTACTTTTTTTCCAAAAACTTCAATTAGAAAATATAGATAACCCAAGGTTGTAGAAAATAAGACCGTATATTCATGTTTTCATGTGAATGCGTGGTTATTAAATGACTATGTAGTTTTGTCTTCAATCTAATTTTTGTTTTAGAAGTCGAGTTTAGCTCAAGGATCATGTACTTTATTCTAGCTTATAAAATGTCACAAGAAAGAAAAGTAGCATGAAGAACTATTACAGTTGTTAAATTAGTATCTAAATCCTTTTACGTGTGTATCCATCTGTGTGTTGAATGAAAATAAACAAATTAAAATTTAGTTAATGTTTATTATGCCTTTGAAAATATGCACATCATCTACATTCAATATTCATTGTGGCCTTTCCAGAAAAATGTCAATATCATACATGAATCATATTCAAATTCAGCTCTAATTTTTGTTAAAATGCAAATCTATTTTAGGAATTAGGGTTCAGTGAAAGTTTATGAGCCATTAAGATAATTTTGTTTGGTTGAATTTCCACTAATCATAAGTTAGAGCATTCATGAACCTTGGGTTTGACATAGTTGAAAATTTTGGTGAAGGTGAAAATTGAAGAACATATCATCGTAGATTTAAAGGAGCAATTAAGAATTCCTTTAAACCTATAAAAATATGGTGGGTAGTTGAGAAAGTAAGAATTAAACTACTAGAAAACACAATATTTCTGAAATTTTCCATTTATTTTAAAACTCTTGTAAAATATATCAAAGAAGTCAAGATAATATTTAAACAACCTTGATAAATTTTGCAAAAACTAAAGTAAACCGTCACACTGATTCCATAATTCACTCTAATTTAGCAACTCCATACCATCATCACAACATATCAAGTTTACAACACAAAATTCCATGAAATTATATTTGAATGTAGAAACATTTCGAAAATGAGGTGGGTACATGAAAAGAAGATAGACATCCCAAGATTCACTGTAGAATTCCTACTTTGATAACTTCAAAACCTCCCAACATTTCTAGAATTTTTTTGAAAGAGTTTCTCTACAACCCCAAATTCCTTTCTTCTTTTCATACAAAAATGACTCCTCTATATAGCCAATCAATAACGAGGACGTCACCCTAAACCACTAGTGTTATTTGAAAAACCACTAATATTTTACAAAATTGGCAACTATATTATAAATAACTTCTTCTAAAAGCTTCTTGAAGGATATTCTAGCTATGGAGTGGGCCACTTTATATTTGGCTATAACATATTTTCATTGTCTCTCTCGGTTATACACTCATCCTTGTCTCTCTTAGTTGGGCACTTCTTGAGATGAACATTATTTGGGACAAATTGTTGATGGTGTCGTTGCTTGTGTTGAAGAAATGTTGATGCCAGCACCAACTGTTGAAGTCATGCCTAGTATGACGAAGGCACTGAGCTAGAACTTGCTTCTACTCAGGCTTCTTTTGATACTGGTGCAAATCCTTGTTGAATAGCCCATTCATATAGGTCCATAAGGGTCCTCCACTACCTATCATATGGAATGTCACATCACTATACCTCTATGATATCCCATTCCAAGTTGGAAATGTATTCACAATAAAATTTTCTTTGCTCTTTGAAAATACTACTGAGTGTGAACAAAACTTCGTAGTTATGATCATATAATTTCACAATATCCTTCTCATGAAGGGCACAATCCCTTTCATGGAAGCCTTAGAAAACTTCTTTGATTGTGGAAAGAATTTTTGAAGGACTCTTTGGAGTATAGGTTCCCATCAC
The DNA here is from genome assembly GCA_000404065.3 of Pinus taeda. NCBI lineage: Eukaryota > Viridiplantae > Streptophyta > Pinopsida > Pinales > Pinaceae > Pinus > Pinus taeda. Next base: position 61,718 of record APFE030146380.1, read on the forward strand.
TATGAAAGAAGGTTAGAAATTTATTTTGGTAGATCATATCACATTTCTTTATAAAACCTTTTGTTTATTTTTTTAATGCTTTCACGTCTTCCCTAGCCATTGTCACCAAGTCATTTTTCCTTATTACTTGGTTGGCCCTCATCACCCCTTCAAGCCTATTGAGATTCACCTTTTCTACTTCTTCCCGAGGAACCTAGTTAAGGAAATCTATAATCACTTTAGCTTTGGAAGGAGAATCACCAATAACACTCCCAATGGCCTCTATTTCTCTTTGTTCTCTCTTGACAATCTTAATCATTTCTTGAATGAATTCTAAATTATCCCAAGGCTTGTCCATTATATTCATTATCCATCCCAAAATTGTCCTCCTAATACCCTTAAGAAAGGTTTGTTATAGTTTTCTTTCCTTAAAAGTTTGAGTTTGGTTTATATTCTTTTAATGTATTCTAGTGCTTGGATGTGTTCCATTTTTGTGATTTATAACTCCTATCTTTGATTCGGAAGTGAAAATTGATGTTACTCAATGATCTTCAATACTGTTATTGACTGTTCTGACTTACACAAAGCATAGATGGTTTTCCTTAGGTAAAATGCCACAGTGAGTGGCTCTTGGGTGTTCATACCAACATCAGAGATGATTCTTTTTCATTTTCCTTTTCTAGGCCACAAAAGTATTTTCAGTGGACAAAGATACCATTTGTATGATGGGGAAAATTATTGGAATGGTGAATTGATTCAAGGAAGAAAAGAACAAAGGCAAATCCTAAGAATCATGGTAATGAGTGAGGAGGTGACATACATTAGAACATGATGGTAACAGGTTTGTAGGGGGGCCTCTTAAAACTGCATGTCATAGAGAATACAATGCTTGTGTGTGTCTTAATCTTAGGACTTCTAAGCGAAAATAAGATCAATTTTCACAAAATAATGATTATTTTAGCCTAATAATGTATTAACATTTATAATTTTATCAATTAGAGGATGTTTCCTATTCAAATGGAGGATTATTTTAAGAGAAAGTGTGCTTATTTGTACAATATGGCTAGGGTATAAATTTCACTCAAATTCTTGTAAATCCTTGGAGAATGAGGCTTCAACAAGAAGAATTTGTAGCAGGAAATACTTCAAGGGCTTCAATTACACAATTTCAACTCAAACTTTATCAAATTTTACAAATTATTTGTATAGGCACATAGAGGTCAAGCTAGGACGTAACAACGAAAAATTCCAAAAATGGACCCAAATACATCTTTTATACTAGTCAAGGTGTGACATGTGTGAGTACTGATTTAGCAAGATAGTTCAAGAAATTCCATGTTGATGTTAATCAAACATGGCACTAGCCACATTGAAAGATAATTGTGCATGGTGACTAGGCCTAACTAGGGTTGATGCAGTGAATGTTTGGATATTAGCAGGTAGCATATATGACATGGTGACATTGGATTAGCCATAGATTAGGTGATGTTAGTGGGACATGGGGCTAGCCACACATCAAGAAATCTGGGTTGGTGACATGTCGTGACTATTGGATCGGCTAAGGGGAAACATTTATTAGACAAAGAATTATTGGTAGTGGTGAGATGTGGTGATGCATGGCTAGCCCCATGTGAAGGACATGTCATGGCATTTCACAAAGTTCAAGGAGAAGAATTTGAATGTTTTGGGGTGATGAAGATGGTTAGAGGGGATGAAACATGGTCCCCTCTGCACCACTTTGTAGTATTGTCACCTTTGCAACTTTGATATGTGAAGCACTCCTCACCATCGAATGGATACGCACTCCCATCATTGGATTTAGCTAGAATGTAGGTTCTTGTGTCGACACCTTTGGCACCTATGGTGTGAAATTCTATGGCCTCATCTGCTCGATAGCACCCACAGTGTGGCATGGCTATGATGCTAAGGGGAGTGCCAACAACCATTAACAATAATGCCTATGTAGTGTTATCATGTCCTCTCCTTTGTCAACCAAAGTGTTGGAACCTTTCAAACTTCGCTTTATCAAATGCTCTCTTAAGGAATCCTTTAAATCCTTCTAAGGGTCCTTGGTAGAAATTAACATAAACTTAAAAGTTCCATGTTCAAATGCTTTCATTAACTCCATGGGGGACAATAGGCCCCTGTGGTTTATTGAGATCTTGTAGTTCCAGTGCCTTCTTCTATTGTGTTGTTGAGCCTTATTGAATAGGAAATTGTATCTTCTTATGAATTTATTTAAAACTGAAAAATTGTGATACAACAAAGGAAAACTACAAGAAATGGATTTTGAAAATAAAATAAAATTTATTATCCCTCTTATTTTAGATTTTTTTTCCATGAAAGTTAACATTCATGTGAAAAATTTGTTCAGAAACCTGTCATTGACAAGGCTCCCAAGGAAGTATCCATCAAGGGTTTCTAGATGATAACTATTATTATCCAAAACATCCTAATCGGAATGCGCCAATCCAAATATTTTCGAACTTGCTATGATTGGCTTTATTGGGTTGGATTGATTTCCACTTCAGTACAAGGTCTCCATCTTGTAGGCCACATTCCTTTGCTCTTTTATCAAATAAAACAATCATCTTAATATTGGTAGGCTTCGAATTTTCTTAGGGCCTCTTCCCTTTTCTACTAAACTTCTATCATATGATAAATTCTCTTTTGCATTGGGCTAATATCTAACCCCTCTCCTATAGTAGTGTCATCACTAGTAGTGTAATATTCATAGGAAATATGACATGTGTGACATACACCAACTCATATAGTGAGGCATCGATAGATATTTTGGTATTGATTCTATCCTCCCACAATGCATATTCTATATGTTTATCCCTTCTCCTTTTATTGTTGTTCAACATTCATTTAATGACTCTCATCAAGTTTTTCTTTTACAATTCCACCATTACATTTCCCTGAGGACAGTATATTGTGGAATGCACCAAGTATTTGTAATCTTGACAGAAATACATCATCTTAAAATACTTGAATGCTTTGGAATTATCTTTGATTATCCTCTTGTGACGTCCAAATCGAGAGAAACTTTTTCCCTCTGAGAAATAAATGATGAACTTCTCATCAGCCTTGTGGATTGGAATAACTTATTCTCACTTCAAAAAATAGTTTTTGGATGTCAGAATGTATTTGTGGCACTCACTTGAATTTGGATGTATCTCTCCAATGGAATCTAGTTCCCACTATTGGAATGGAGATTGAACTTCAATTGGTTTCAATGGTAGAGATATGAGCTTCTACTTGTCTACAAAAATCAGACATTTTGGAAAAGCACTGATAGTAGCATTTTTATATTTAAAATTATAAAGCCAATAATATCTTTCTCTTAAATTTTTGTAGGTCGTGAGTTTCCATGCTTGATGTCCTTTGCACACACCTAGATGGAACCAAAAACTGATCTCTTGTACCTGGTCTTCACTGACACATGTAAGTAAGATACTGGAAGGATATTTCAAATATAAGCCTTTATCCAAAATGTAGTACTTGATTTCCTTCAACTTTAGAGACCCACACTTGACCTTTGGTAGTTCAGGCAAACATTGTAGGTTCTGCAAGAAAAATATGATCATGATACCATAAAGATCTTTGGAACTTTAAAATGTTCATTCAGGAAGGATTCTTTTGGGTTCCTTCCATTTGGTGGGAAGGCTTCTTATGGATTCCTTTCTATTGGAAAGAGAATTTCTTATGGATTCTCTCTTCCGAGATGAATAGGTTCTTATGGATTCTCTTCATTTGATAAAGGAGGTTCTTGTGGATTCCCCTTTTTGCAGATGTTGTAAATATATTCATCAGTACACATCTTGGGTGCATTGTGGTTTGACTCAATGAGTAACTTGGAAAACCCTAGTCCATTTACAAGTTTTGTAGGTTTGATTTCCATATCATATTCTTGTATTTTTTTCTATCCATTTTCCTCATCTATCATCATTTAAAGGTTGCATAAGTATCTCTTTCACTATTGTTGATGGAATATATGTTACTACTTTGGAATGCAACACATATTATCAAAATTCCTTAAATGCATTCACCATAGCATATGCCTTCTTGTCTAGAATGATATATTTTGGCTCTAAATATCTCAAGGCACAATTGTAAAACACAATGTGGTGTTCATGTCCTTCTTCATTATTTTGCAACAAAAGTGCAATTATTATACACTTTGAACCGGAAGAGAAGATCCAAAGTTACTGCGTTGAGAAATATTTATTATCCAGGATTGGTTCTTCCATGATGTAATTTTTAATTTGTTTTAAGGAGACATGCGTCTCAAGTGTCCATCTCACATTATTTTTCTTCTTGAGCATGCTTGTTATGTGTTTTAGTTGCTCTATTCAGTTCACAATGAAACTACATATAAAGTTGATATTTCCCAAGAATGATTTGAATTCCTTCTTATTCCAAGGTAGGTCAACCTTAATATAGCTTCTACTTTCTTCAAATCAATTACGACACCTACCTTGGAACCTATATTTCGCAACAACCTTCCCTCCTGTAAGGAAACGAATGACCTATTGTGATTCAATGACAAACCAAATTTTTTACACTTCGAGAAGGTTTCCCTCAGATGCTCCAAATGGTATTTTTTCGATTTTGAGAATACAATCATGTAATATAGGTAAATGACTATCAATGTATCCTTCTCGCCAACAAAGGCAATATCCACGACCCTTTAAACAAAGTCCCTGACAATCATTAGTCCAAAAGGAAATTTTTCATGCATGAGAATGCCACATGGCATTGTGAATGTTGTCTTATCTTTGTCATCTCAGTGCATCACTATATTATTATAGTCTAATTATCCATCCATCATATATATTTGGGATCCTCTTATGGATTTCTATAATATATTATCCATCTTAGGGAGTGGATAATTCTCCTTCAAGGAACGCCTGTTCAAATTTCTGAGATCCACATATAGCCTAATATCCCCATTCTTTTTTAGAACAGGAACTAGATTTGCCACCCATTGAGAATATCTCAGTGGTATAATAATATTTCCATCTAGTAGCTTCCTTATTTCTTTCTTTATTTTCGGTAAGAGAATGAAATTAAACCTTCTAAGTTTATGCATAAAATGCTTAGCGTTTTCTTTCAATGATATTCTATGTTGAATAATAGAAGTGTCATAAGTTTTTAAACATTCATAGATCAATGTAAAAACATCTTTGAATTTCTTAAATAATCAAATTACCTGTTTTTGCAACTAGATTGAAAATACTTGGTGACTTTTACCTTTTGTGGTTTCTATTATCTACAGTGGTTGTGTTCTTCTACATTTTCATCCACTGCCTGGAAAATTGGTTTTTTGGACACACAAATATGATCAAATATCTACTCTAATGGAACCAAACCTTTGGGTATGAAGCTATTTTTGATTTCAATCACTTTGTGACCTCCAATTTGGTTAAAAAACGTAGAATTGTGTTCTTGTGAATCATTTTCTTCCTGGTATGTCTCAAGTGTTTCCCCATCAAAATCAGCGTTAATGGTAGAACATTTATCCACTAGCTCAAGAAATATTCATAGTTATTAGTTGTCTTCAAAAACCTACCAATGGTTAACTTTATATAACATAGAGGGCTTGTATTGAATCTCTACTTAATACTTCAAATTTGGCTTAGGAGGTGGCTTGAACGTACTAATGCATCTGCATGCTGGTTATCTTCCTTATCACAACTACGATGCTAAAAGCATCAAAAAAATTCTCAATAATATCCCAAACAACATTTTGGTAATTATCTCATTTTGGGATGTTTAGTTTTGTAAATTTTTCTTATTTGAAGGACAAACTGAGAATCATCAAAATCCATAATGTTTTTTACTCCCAATTTTCGGGTTGTTTCTAGCCCTCGAATTAATGCTTCATATTTGGCAACATTGTTGGTGGCATAAAATTCCAATTTGAAGGATAGAAATATGTTCTAACATGTAGGTGGTATTCAGATCAGCCTTGCTCATGTTCCTTCCTTTGAGTATGATTCTTCGAAGAACAGTTTCCACACCGAGTATAGTTCGTGTGGTTTCTCTATTTGGGTAGGAGGTGAACTAGTGTCTGTTAGAGCTTCATGATTCATGGAAAAGTTATAACAACCCATGGACTCTTCTACATCATAAACAAGTAAGTTCTTGTATTTATTAGTGTCACATATGACATACAAAATTTTTGCCTCTCGATACAATATTCATTATTTAACTCCAAAAACTTCTATGGCCACATATGATAAATCCATCTACATGGTACCACCTAATTTCCTAGCCCGGGCTCTATAAAGCAACATGCCATAAGAGGAATTGATATCGACTACCACTATATCTATAACAACACTTTTATTTGGTATTTGGGTAATGGATACCTACAAATATTTGATGAGGCCAATGCATTTTAATCTCCTAGATTCAAAGGAGTAAAGGTCATGATATGGTTTGGTGATATCTACTCTAAGTTCCACGATAGGGCAAGATGCTAAGGGATGCTACCAAATCCAAGATACATTTGTGAAGTAGTCTGGTATGAACATTCAACGTAATGTAAAAACGATTATTATCATCATCTTTCTCTTCTACGTGCAATCCACAATCAACATGAGGGGATATTCTTGGATGTTACTATGAGAAATATATTTGGAGGGGTTTAATGTTTTCTATATAAGCAGTTGATATTGTAACAACCTTAGCCAAAAATCCATGTAATAAAGTTAATAAAGGAAAAATAATAACTAAGGCCATGGGACACGTATTCCAATATGAATGTTGGGAAAAAACATAGTGATGGGGATCACTTGTGATTAATTTATGGTTGGGAAAATTGGTAAATGCAATGGCAAAGGCTTCAAAAAGGAAAAGCGATATTAATTCGAATTTTATTTATGAATGGAATGGAAAATAGCTGAAAAGGGAGGTGAAAGGTCACAAGTTAAACGTGAGGAGGAGAACAAAGGAAAATAATGAAAAATGAATAAAATAGAGGCCTCAATGATAAAACGGCTTATGAGGATCAGTTCACAACTTTTATCAATGTAGCTTTTTGTTAGTTTAGTTTTGCAACTCTCATTTTCTACTCTCTCTCTCTCTCACATACTCTTGGATGCTAATAGTTTTCTTGGATCACTCTTGAAGAAGTTTGGCATGTTTGGGATTTGGAGCAAGAAGGAAAAGGGAGAGTAGGAAAGTGCAACATGACATAGATATCAACAACTACAATAGGCTTTTCTTTCAGAAATTGAGTTGCTTTTATTATTCCCTTCCTATTTTCGGCATGCATGGAAAATGCATGTTGTTTCTTGGTTATGATCTATCACTAGCATGGAGGATTTCCTAGATTGATGATGTATTTTCATAGTATTTCCATTTCCTGGATAGAGATGGTGTTGTGGGAATATTTCTTATGTTTTTTTGTTGGTTCTCATATTCCTTATGGTTGTGGGTTGAGTTACTAGTTCCTGAAAGCCTTGGTTGGACAAATTATCTCGAATCCCTGGAACAACTTAGCTTGAGTTACTAGTCCTTGAAATCTTGGTTGAACAAATTCTCTAGAAGCCCTTTGTTGGTTGAGTTACTAGTCCTAGAAGCCATGGTTGGTACAAATGCTCTGGAGCACTAGACAATTTGGGTAGTGGCCAATCCAGTGATGGTTAGTGATGTCTGACCATGAGGTGGAATCACTGGTTGAGGGTTTACATGGCCTAACCTCTAGAGTCCTTGGTTCAGTTTTGCTTGAATGGTTACATGAGATCCCACATTCATGATTGGAATATGGCACGGGGGTGATTGACAAAAAGAAGGATTTGATCCAGCTAATATATTGTTGGGTGGTTCATGGAAGTCCCAAACATGGTTGGCTTATGCATTCATTAACAAGAGTTCCTTCCCCTTGGTATTTTATCTGTAAATGTGCTTGTTCATATATGATTCTTATGGTTATTATATCTTTGTTATTTATGTAAATTATATGTTGGTTATGAAGAAGTTTTATGATAGACTTGATATATGGATCTCATCATGTTTTTATTAGGAAAAGAACAAAAATGAATATATGGCCTAATTAGTGATAATGAAGCTATTTTGATAAAGGAATCAATTCTTCCGTATGAATATCAGATAAGTATGAGACCCCTATGATCAGATATGTTGTTATGACCTATAGATTACATATTTGTGACATGTTTAATGAAATGAATGTCATGGCTAGTAGGGGCAGATCAATTACTTGTACCAATGCTTGAAATAGTAGCCTTATTTGATTACTATTTATTATTTACGAAAGTCTCATGAAGTTATGGGAAGTGGCCTCAGCCTTGGCACTAGAAACTTGGCACAAAATCTAGGGTTATTTGCTTTGAACTGGCTGAAAAAGTCCACCGTCACTGGCATGAATTTCTATCGGAGTGACTAGAAGGCCTTAGTCACATGCATGGATTGTCATGGGAGTAGATGAGGGTCTCGATCAGTGAAATGTCAAGTTGTCTCATGGGTTGCTCACTTGGAAGGGTTGGTTGGCTCCTGAAGGTTCTGTAGCACGTGTGGAAGGTCAAAATAGTTTTGTTTTATCATTTCTACTTCTTTAACTATATATGGGGATTTGAATCACATCATGGTAGCCTATTATCGCACGTTTAGCCATTGGACTCGCTAGCACGCATAAGTGTGGAAGGAGGGTATTTCATAGTGGTACCAGAGCATGGCTCACCCCTTGGTCTAGATGGGTGGTGCATGTTGGTCATGTATACGTTTTGATTACATATGTGTTCCTTATGCTTGTGGTATATGTGCTTGTTGCATATGCATGCCATTGGTTATAGTTGTAGTGGCGTCACCATGTGAAAAGTTGATGGTGTTATTGTTGGATGTGGTCATCATGAGTGCATGTAGGTTTTGCATTGGTCATGCATGTCATTGTTGATATGTTGTTATGAATAAATTGACATGGTGATAGTTGTCGTGCATGAGGTAATGGTATGTGGCTGGTATGGTTAGGCATTGATGACTAGATAATGTTTGAAATGATGATTAAATGTTGATATTATTATGTATACATGTATTGTTATAATCTAGTTGATCTTTCAAATGAGATATCCTCCCCTGAACTTGGCTGAGGTAGGTTGGTTTGTTTATGATATTGTTTAGCTAACATGATATACCTTGCAGGAAGAGTAGATAAAATATGACTATCAATATGGTAGGCTACAACTCACAAGATGCTTCCTATAGATTAGATGAGCAACACAGTGAGGGATATTCTCCTGACTAAACAGACACTTTGAGAAGTTTGAAGGCTGAAATAATTAATTGAGAAGAAGATAATTACCAAATCATTAAATCATAAGAGAGACTTGCTAGAGCACAAGAGAAACAAGAAGAAGTAAATTCAATAATTCTTCAGAGCTTAGAAGACTGACAGAGATAAAGATCACTTAGAATCAGTCATCGATGAGACGGTATGACTAATGGAGCATATGGTAGTAGGTCTCATGGTGGGAGAAGGCTAGATAGAGATGATACAATCAAAGATGGAAAATTCTTGGATACACCTTATAAATGAGGAAGTGGACAGGGGTATCACTCTTGTTTTGGTTCGAAGAAGTATCATGGTCATCATCATTATCATCCTTATAGGAGGAGTGATAGGGGATATTTTCCAGATGAGTTCAAGAAAGAAAAGCCACCTACATTTGATGGGGAAATGAATGTCACATGATGCCGACGCATGGTTGCATCAGATGAATAAGGTCTTCAGGTTGCATGATTACTCAATGAACATGAAGGCCATAATAGCGACATTCAATAAAGGTAAAGTAAATATCTGGTGTGAAGATGTAAAGAACGTCAAATGTATTCATGAAGAGGAGTTGACTTGGAGGGAGTTTGTGAGACTATTCAGGAAGAATTATCTATCAGAGATATACTATTAGGATAGGGAAAAAGAGTTCTATGAGTTGAATATGGGATCTATGACTAATCTGGAATACACTAGCAGATTCTTGGAGTTATTAAGGTATGTGCCTTACCTCAAGGAGGGGAAGGACTAAATCCAATGATTCATTAGTGGGAATTTGGTAGTATTCAAGGAGAGAACTGAATTTGATAAGCCTACGTCATTAGAGGGGGCCATCTGGAAGATAAAGCATTATTTTGAGCAATAAAAGTGTAGATCCAAGACTAAGTCGGACTAGAAAGGTAATGAAAAGAATAAAGGAAAATGGTACAAGAAGCAAACAAGACATCAAGATAAAAGTAACAAAGAGAATGTGGCACCGCATAAGAAGTTAAATGCATTTGATGGAGGGCATGGATTTTGGTTTGAGGAGTAGAATGGGGGTGCAAGCTGGAATCCTTTGTATTGTTGAACTTGCAAAGAAAAGCATTGTAGGAGAGATTGTCCACAACATCAGTGTGGTAGACTATTGATCTATTCTACTTAGGAGGCATAGAAAGTGGGAAATGTTGGACAAAGTAATCCTCAGATTTATAAGGCGCTGGATAAAAATAAGGTAGATCACCAGGCATCTATTATTGAGATGGACAGTAAGCTTTTCGATCAATTTATTTCTATTTTGATTTACCCTAGATCTAATTATAGTTATGTTAATCCTAACCTTGTGGATAAGTGTGTTTTGAATAAATAAGTGCATGCATAATCTTGGTTAGTGTAGTTGGCTGCAGGTACAATGATGTGAGTTCATTATGTTGCAAGATATTATGCGTTTGAGTTGAATGGTATGCCTACATTAGCATATATGGATGTATTTCCATTGGGATCATACAGTATGTTGTTGGGTATGGACTGGTTGTATATTCAAAGAACCAAGGTAGATTTTTATGACAAGGCTATTGAGTGCCTCGATGATAATGGGGAACAAAGAGTATTACAGGGTCAAAAGAAGGAAACATCATTTAGAATGGCAACAACTATGCAGGAAAAATGCATTGACAGGAAAGGGTGTGTGTTATTCGTAGTGCATATTTCTAGTGACAAAGGTAAGGAAGTTGAGGATGTGGATGTATAGATAACGCACTCGTTTTTACAATAGTTTCAGGATGTGTTTCTGGCAAAGATTTCAGAGTTTCCACCATAGTGGAAGTTTCTATTGAGATGGTAATAGGGGCAACACTAGCATCAAAGGCACCTTACATGATGATGACATCGGAATTGGTGGAGTTGAAGTTGCAATTGAAGGAAATGCTTGACAAGGGATACATTAGGCCAAGTGTGTCATTTTGGGGTGCACTAGTGTTGTTTGTGAATAAGAAGGATGGTACTATTAGGTTATCATTGATTACAGGGAGTTGGATAAGGTAACCATCATAAACAAATATCATTTGTTGAGGATTGATGACTTGTTCTATCAGTTGAAGGCGGCAGAAGTGTTCTTGAATATTGATATGATATCAGGATACCATCAGGTAGACATAAAAAAAGAGGACATCTACAAGACTTATTTCCAGAACCGGTATGGGTACTATGATTTTGTTAAGGTTCCATTTGGTTTGACTAATTCTCGAGCTACTTTTATGTGCTTGATGAACAGTGCGTTGTGTCCTTATCTAGACAAGTTTGTCATTGTATTCATTGATGATATATTGGTATATTCTAAGAATGAGATAGAACATGCTGAACATTTAGCAAAAATGTTGAGATTGCTGAGAGAGCATCAGTTGTATGCTAAGCTTAGTAAATGCAGCTTCTTTCATATAGAGTTACATTACTTGGGACATGTGGTTTCCGAGGAAGGAATACTAGTGGATCCAAGAAAGATAAGGGTTGTCATGGAGTGGGCAGCTCCTAGAAATGTGGATGAGGTAAGATAATTCATGAGGTTAGCAGAATATTATGGGAGGTTCATTAGGAACTTCTCATAGATTGTTTATCCTATTACATCATTGTAAAGGGAAGGTAATAAATTTGAATGGACAGAGGAATATGCAACCAGTTTTGAGTAGTTAAAGCACTTATTGAGAAATGCTCTAGTTATAAAGATTGCAGATCCAGATAAAGAGTTTGTGGTATGTAAAAATGCTTGCAAGAGAGGGTTGGGTGGAGTCCTTATGCAATAAGGAAAGGTAGTATGCTATGAACAAATAAAACTTAGTGAGCATGAGCAAAATTATCTGACACATGATCTTGAGTTGGCAATGATCATCCATGATTTGAAGATGTGGCGGCACTATCTTCTTGGTAGGACATTCATCTTGATGAGTGATCACACTGGATTGAGGTATCTATTTTACCAACCAAATCTGTATGCTATACAAGCTATATTGTTGACCACTAGTAGTGAGTTTGACTTTGAGATCAAGTACATCACGGGGAAAGAGCACAAGGTTGTAGGTGCTTTTAGCAAAAGGATACAGGTAAATCATATAGAAACTATGATCTCTTATGAAACATACTTATAGGATCATATTTTACAAGTATAAAAATAAGATGATAGGTACATGGAGCTTATGCACAGGTTACAACAGGGTACATGCGATCATGATGTGGACTACCATCTCAGAATAGATGGCTTGGTCAGATTAGGGATAGGATATATGTGTCAAATGACAATGAGCTGAAGAAGCTTATCTTGTGGAAATTTCATGCTAAGCTATATTCAGGTCACTAAGCATCTCATAAGATATTGACAGTAGTGAATAAGTTATACTATTGGCCAAATTTGAAGAATGAAGTGGCCGAGTTTGTGGCTATGTGCTCCAATTTTCAATGCATAAAAGCATAGTGTAAGCATCCAGGTGGTCTACTATACCTGATTATGATTCCAGAGTCGAAATGGTAGGTTATTTCTATGGATTTCATTATATGTTTTCTGAGGACATCTATAATACATGATTCTATCATGGTCATGTTCGACAAGTTGACAAAGGTACCATACTTCTTTCTATTCTAATTAAAATAAAAATAAAATAAATAAATAAAAAATTATAATTAGATAAAAAATTTCCTTTGATTGGTCTACTCCCCACCCTAGCAGAGTTGCATCTCATATTTATAACCTTTGTATTTTCTCTTCTTTGTAGATCTAGTCTTGGAGATGAGTCTTGTTCAAGACTCGAAACATAGACTTAAAAATGTAGAATGGAATTTTTGATCTCTCAATCCGAAAAGTCTACATATTTAACTATTTATGTAGCATAAATCTTTATAGTGGATTTTCTTAGCCTTTCCATTTCCTAGATATCCATGGTGTTGTCAGCATATTTCCTTGTTTTCTTCTCTTGTCCCTTATGGATCGAGGTTGATTTACTTGTTCCTAGAAACCTTGGTTGAACAAACGCTCTAGAAGCTCGGTAGCAGCTGTGGGTTGAGTTAATAGTCCCGGAAGCCCTGGTTGGAACAAACACTTTGGAGTCCTATATAGCTTGGGTAGAGACAAATATGATGATGGTTAATGATGTTTGATCCTCAGGTGGAATCACTTCTTGAGGTTTGAGGTGGTGTTGCATCAGGATGCTCTGGTTCAATTTCGTTTGAATGGTTGCATGAGATCCCACATTCTTTCTTGGAATATGGCACGAGGGTGATTAGCTAAAAGAAACATTTCGTTAAACCAATATATGGTCAGGTGGTTCGTTAATGTCCCAAACCTAGTTGGCCTATCCATTCACTAATAAGAGTTCCTTCTCCTCCATATTTTATGTGTAAATGTGCGTGTTCATATATTATTACTATAGTTGTTATAGTTATGTTATTTTTGTTGGTTATATACTCATTATGAATATTTTTTATGACAAACTTGATGGATGGTTCTCATCATGTTTTTATTAGCAAAAGAATGAGCACTGAATATATGGTAATGAAGCTATTGTGATAAGGCATCAATGTTTCCTTACGAATATCAGATAAGTATGATACCCCTATGCTTAGATCTGTTGTTATGACCTGTAGATTACATATTTCTGACATGTTTGATGAAATGCCTTTCATGGGTAGTAGGGGTCATATGAAGTACTTATACCAATGATTGAATTATTATCCTGATTCCTTTGTTATCTATCAATTGTAAAAGTTTCATGAAGTTCTTGGTAGGGGCCTGAGCCCTAGCCCTAATATAGTGGTAGAGAATCTGGGGTCATTGGCTTAGAACTGGTTGAAAAATTCCACAGTTGTTGGCATCTCTTGTTGTGGCAACACCTGGAAGGCCTCATTTACATGCATGGTTTGTCATGGGGGTGGCTGAGGGTCCAGATCAATGAAATTTCAAGTTGTCTTAAGGTTTGGTCACGTGGAAGGGTTGGTTGGCTCCAGAAGGTTTTGTATCATGTGTTGAATGTCAGAATCATTTTGTTTTGTCAGGTCGACTTCCTTAACTATACACGGGGAGTTGAATCACATCATAGTAGCCTCTCATCAGATGTTCACCTCAACAAACTAATTAGCTTGGGTAAATATGGGAGGAGAGTGTTACAAATATGTTGGGTTTTGGGCTAATTCTAGCAAATGAACACGAACCTTTATTTTTCTCAAATTTCTCTATATTAAACCACAAAATTATGTTTCTCTATGTCTCTTTGACTAGTTCAGCTGGTGATGGTGGTGGGCATTGTGTTTTATGGTTTGTTAGTTTCCTAAGTCATGTTCAATTCTAGATTTAGAGTATTTCTACCTATTTTCTGTGAAGGTCCCTATATGTTCTTTGAACTTTCAATGGGTGGTGGGGTTGCATCAAGGACTACCGTAGGATGAAGGACATGCACTGAAGATTTGATCTACTAGATTTCTTTAACCAGTTGTCCTAGTTTAGGTGGTAAATCATAATTTCTTTTGAGTTCAACCATTAGAGAGTCAATGATTTTTTTATATTGGGAAGGTTGAATCTCATATTCTGATCAAGTTGGATATCGGTGGCCACCCACGTATTCCACCTAGACGTCTAGCTGGTTTTGTCCATTTCCTTTATTATAGCAACATTTACTGTTTTAACGGTTTTTTGGGTCCTAAACTTACGAGGTCCTTTTAACCCCCTAGATAATGTATTTTTGAGATCTACAGTAGGATTGTAACCATAAGGAAGGACTCATGGAAAATCCTATAGTACTCGAATTAATATTTCCAGTGAGGTATCATATGCGAAAAACGAAGATCATATATATTCAAATTAAAAATAAAAAATAAAAAAACATTTAATTTTTTATTAAACACTACTTTTATTTAAAAACAAAAAAATAATATATATATTATATTTATATATATATATATATATATGTATATATATGTTTGATTTCTTGAAAAAAAGAAACATCTATTTAAAAAAAAAACAAAAAATATGCGCATATTTTTTTATTTTTTATTTCTTTTTTTAAATAAACATTTAATTTTATTTTTTTAAATACAATTCTTTTACTTTAAACATTTAAAAAGAAATTATTTAAAAGAAAAAATAAATTATACTCATTTAAAAAAGAAACAATTGGTTCATTTGGGGTAGTTCAAGTGGTGATGGTCGTAGAATGAAGTCTCATTGAACCAAAGATCTTGGGTTCAAATCTTCTGCTACCCTCCCCCATAGTGAGGTGAATAATGGACATGTAAACTCAAAAATCCGAGAGTCCTACCAAGCTTACAAAAGAAAAAAATACCAATTGATTTTTTTTTTTTAAATATATTTTATTTAATACCAAAAATCATTATATGATTTTTTAAATGATTTTGTAAATATAATTTTTTTTATTTGAACCAAAAAAAATCCACACTCCCTCCGCTGCGAGTGAGGGCATGGTCGTAGGTGCAGGAGCTCCAAGGGCTACATCCCCGCAGATGGCCAAGTGGTGGAGGGCGTG
>APFE030146380.1:78021-88455 GCA_000404065.3 Pinus taeda
TTCATTATTCTTTTGAAATTTTAATGTTTTTGAGAGTCATGATAAAATCTTTTATGCCATTATTTTGAAATGTTGAAAATTTGTCCTTGAAAAATAAATTTTATTCCAGGATCAACACTTTTCATTTTGAGGATTTTTTTTTTTCACAAAATTTATCCTTGAAAAAAAGTGTGTTATTCCAGCATTAACACTTTTCATTTTGAGGGTGGTTTTTGCACAAATTTTGCACAAGAAAATTGTTTTCATCGCCATTTTTAAAACATGTTGAAAGTTTATCCTAGAAAAAGAAAAGTGTTATTCCAACATCAACACTTCTCGTTTTTAGCACTGTTTTTCATGTTTTTTTGGGTTTTTTTGGCTACAGTTCTCATTTTGAGTTTATAGTTCTCATTTCAAAGTTTACATTGTTACTCGAGGAAAACCTAGAGTCATAGAGGAAAGTGATGATGGATAACTTTGCCTAGATCCTTTGACAACTACCCACATGCAAAACATCT
Organism: Pinus taeda; assembly: GCA_000404065.3. Lineage (NCBI taxonomy): Eukaryota > Viridiplantae > Streptophyta > Pinopsida > Pinales > Pinaceae > Pinus > Pinus taeda. The sequence goes on from APFE030146380.1 coordinate 78,519, forward strand.
TCATCCAACAACCTCTTTGGAGGTGCCACTCCTTTTAAGGTACAAGTTTACTTTGAAATTCCTATATTTGAAGGCCAGATCTGTTGACAATGTACATAAATGGTTAAATAACTTGGAAGGATATTTTTTGGTTCATGGCTCTTCCAATCGGGAAAAGATTACTTTTGCACTCCTCAAAGTTTCCCCCCATTCAAGGATTGGTGGGAAACCTACTGTGAACAAAAGGACAAGAGGTAATCCTCACTATTTTCAGTCACATGAACTTGGAATTCTTTCTGAGACACCATCAAGGAACAATATTACCCTATCGGGAGCTATGAAGATAAATACATAAAGTGGAACACGTTGTGGTAGGGAAGGGTCCAAGATGTGCCTGAGTTCACAAATATTTTTCATACCCTTCACACAAAGTTGGGTATCAAGGACTCTAAGTGTAATTTGGTACTCAAGTACTACGGTTGTATACACAAGTTTATCTAGCATGAGAAGGAGTTTATAGACATCTCCTTGCTTGGCGCCACCTATCAATATGTTATCAATATTGAGAAGAAATTTAAATAGAAGAAGTGAGACTTCAGATATTTGAATGTGAAGCAAGGGAAAGGTTCCCCAAAACACATAACAAAGGATGAAGCCAACGTCAGGCGACTTAGGACAACCCACTGAATCTGTAAGAAAATAATAACACAATGAAGACAAAGAAGGACACAGGGAAATGGTGTGAGTTCCATAAGAGCCTCACTCATAACGAAAGTGAGTGTCGAGCCAAGCAGTCACTGGTGGCTAAGATGAAGGCTTCTGAATCAGATGCATGTTCCGAGTTTATGTCAGAAACTAACAAGGGGATTAGCGGAGGGAATTATCTTATTTACACAAAGCCTAGTGCTACCATTGCCGTCACCAAGACCGAGAAGATTGAGAATGAGGATCCAAACTATGGGGGGTGACTTCTCCATTCATAGATGTGGTTGAAGGGTTCGATGATGTTGTTCATTATCGACAACAAAAGCCAAAAGAAACTCATGTCAGCAAAGGCCATGAAGTGGTTAGGCCCACCGACCACACCACACCTACAATCTACATCATTGGGCGACTTAGGCAAGGGTGAGATCTCTACGGTAGCCAACAGTGTCGCCTTCCCTACAACATCAAGCCCTTCAAAGATGGGGTACTATGTGATGTTTCTCCTCTTGAATTCTGTGATGTATTATTAGGAAACCATACGTGTTGAAGCGTCATGTTGTGTATGATTCTAAGCTTCGCACTGTCAATATCTCTTTGAGAAATAAGTTATACATGATATCGGAGGTAGCATCGCCTACCACTATCCCTTTGATCTCTATGAAGAAATGCAGTAAGATAATTTCCCAGAATAGGAAATTTGTCATCCTTATGATTCTCCCTCAAGGAAAGAGGAAGACTATAGCCACATCCACATCCTCTAGACAGGGCTCCTCCGCATGGCACCACTAGATGGACAAGGTCATGGAAGAATATAGGGACATATTCACCTCATGCATAGGGATACCTCTACATCGTCAAGTCAAGCACTCCATCTATTTAACCATGGGTGCGTTGCTACCAAACAGGTCAATCTACTGATGCTTTGTTATGGAAAATGATGAAATTAAATTTGATAGTTGTTGCAAAAAGGGCACATCAGGCTAGGTTCGTCACTCTATGGGAGCCTCATCATGTTGGTACAAAAAAATGAAGGAACCTGGAGACTTTGTATTGACTATAGGCAACCAAATTAGATCATTGTCGAGAATAGGTATCCAATGCCACAGATTGATGACCTTTTGGACTAGTTCAAAGGGGCCAAATATTTTAGTAAGATTGACTTGAAGTCTAGGTATCACTAGGTACCAATTGAACCCTTCTATGTGTGGAAGACTACCTTCAAATCCAAGTAGGGGATTTTCAAATGGCTCACCATGCCTTTCACGTTGACAAATTCCCCTAAAATCTTCATGCAACTAATGGAGGACATATTCTAACGCTTTACCAACTTTTTCATGCTATTGTACCTAGACAACATCCTGATATTCAGCCAGAGTTGGGAAAAGCACATACACCATATCCAATAGGTCCTCCAAACCCTACAACAACACAAAGTGTGTGCCAATTTGGAGAAATTCACTTTCAGTATGACCCATGTTCAATATATGGGGTACATCATTAATGAGCATGGTGTCCATGTGGCAATAGCGAAGATACAAGTTATTTGACATTTTCCAATCCCAACCACTCTAATAGAGCTCTGCAACATTCTAGTTCTTTCCAATTTATATCATAGGTTCATGATGGGATTCTCTCATATCGCTTGGCCTTTGAGTGAAGTCACCAATGGTGGGGAAAAAGAAAAGTTATTTTGGTATGAATCCTGGTAGAATGCATTTATTGAGGTGAAGCATCACTTGTGCTCTACACTAGTGCTCACATTACTAGACCTGCAACAACCATTTGAGATTGGGACGAATGTCTTTGCCAATTCCTATAAGTGCAGTTCTTACCTAGAAAGGGCATCTCGTGGCATGTCATAGTGAGACACTTTTAGATAGATTTCAAAAGAATCCGACTTATGAAAAACATATGTATTCTATTGTGCATGCCTTCTGACAATGGAAACATTACATTCTAGGGAAGGAAACGATCATCCACATAGACCACTAACCCCTACAATTCATACAGACACAAGGGAAGTTTTTGAATTATCACCATCATAACTGGTCCCCATATCCGAAGCAAATCCATTTGAACATCAAGTATAAGAATAGAAACACCAATAATGTTACAGACTATCTCATCCGACCACCAATTGTAGGATTGACCACTATACTTGAGTCTTGTGGACACGATACTTTAGGGTGCCCACATCTTTAGAAGAGCGATATTGAATTTGAAAACACATACTAGATGCTCCTAGAAGGAAAGAAAGTTCCAACTTTTCACCTCCAAGGTGCATTGCTATGCCACTTAGGACACCTTTTTGTTCCTACAAACGAGCATACAAAGATGATTTGGGAGGCACACCAAAGTCGGGCCATTAGACATCTTAGAATAGAGAAAATAGTGGTAGTGTTGTAGAAGTACTTTTATTGGTCGAACCATCGATGATATGTTGGGAGGTACATTAGATTCTACACTATCTTTGACATTTCCAAACCAACGATAAAATATCAAGGCCTATATACTCCTCTTCCTCCTCCTAGTTGGCCTTGGGAATCCATCTCCATGAATTGCATGTCGAGCCTTCCTTCTACTAAGCATGGCAATGACTGCATGTTCGTCGTCATCACCAGATTCTCTAATATGGTGATTCTGGCAACCTGCAATTGGAGTATCATAGTAGAATCGACTGCTAAACTCTTCTTTGAATGAGTGTGGGTACATTTTTGGATTCCATATTCCATTGTCTCAGATCAGAAAAAACATTCGTAAGTACATTTTGGTCAAGCCTCTGGCTAATGTTGGTTACCAAGATCACTAAGGCCATGAATGGCCAAACAAAGGTTAACAACATGATGATCGTGCACATTTTGCACATGTACAACTAAAAGAATCCATGTACATGTGATGAAACCCTTCCCTATGTCTATCTCAACTACAACATAGCTCTTCATAGCTCAATTGGCCACAACCCCTTTAAGGTGGGGTTGGGGTTCCATCCACTATGTCCCATTGATGGGGCCATACCATTTGTAGCTACTCAAGAAGATTTAGCTCATGTCTAGTCCAAATATGATGAGGCTAAAAACTTCATGGAGCACATTCATGATATCTGCCAGGAGGTACATGAAATATTGGATAGAGACAATTCTAAGCACAAGCAACATCATGATCAACATCGAGTGCCACACAAGTTCAAGGTGGGTGACAAGGTTTGATTACATTTACTGAAGGAGTGCCTCACCTGGCTCCACTGCAAGTGTTGCACACTCGTATATGGGTCGTATACCATAATCAAGTATAGATAATTCCTTCGAGCTAAAAATTCGACCATTGCTTGGTCTACATCCAGTATTCAATGTGGACCAGTTGCAACCATACTTTCCTCCATCGTTGGACACATTCGATGTTGCTAACTAGCTGGCACCAATAGATCTCAACCTAAGCTACATCAAGTAGGCCACAACTAACAAGTTCATGGAAACACATATCAAGAACACTTGCCAGGAAGGATCCAGCTATATCGAGTTGTCAAAGTAGTTCAACTCCTTCACCAGGGAAAGTGGTTCACTAGGCAACAGGTTCAACAAACATTTCCTCACCTTACGGAGGCTCAACATACAATGTGGACCATTTATTACTAAGGGGGGAGGAGTGATATAGGTGGATATTGGTGGATACCCACCAATTCCACCGAGTCCTCCAATCGATTCTATTTGTTTCCTTGATTATAGCAGCATTTATCATTTTTAGCAAATTTTTGGGTTCTAAATTTCTGAAGTTATTTTGACACCCTAAATGACAATTTTTTGAGGTTTGAAGTAGTTCCATAGCCATAGGGAAGGCCTACAAAATATCATGTAGTAATCGGAGGGATATTTCGAACGAGATATCGTACACACCAAACATAGATCATATGACCAAGTTATGACCTCGGGAAGTTGGCTTCCTAACTAACCCAAACGGGGCGCACAAATGCTTGGTGTTTCATCTCCTAGAATTGGGCTTTAGGTTATTTAGGGATTTCCTTTATCGTTCATTAATAAAAAAAAATCACTTGAGCCTCATTGTAACATAGTTAGAGGCATGTAGCCGCCACACCTATTCTTCAAGATAAGCTATCATCGCCCGAGCTAGTTTGTTTCCATTTTGTATGTAAGCATATTTTAGTTTTTTTATATTAATGAAATGAAGTTTTATTTATGTTGCATCTCTATTTTTATGTTTATATCTATATTATTTTTCATTCCTGCTTAATTCTAGATCATATTCATCATATTTCTTGTAGTTTTCTTGTCAAGAAAGGGAACTCATATAATGAGATTTTGTTAGGTCTCTATAATACTAGTGTAGCCCCCTTATTCTTATTGTTAGTGTATCCTCGTTATTTTTATTATTGTGATCATGTAGCCCCCATATTCTTATTGTTGTGCACTATAGTAGCTCATTATTTTTATTGTTGTGCCCTTACATTATTATTGTTATGTAGGCTCTGATTTCCTCATCAAAGAGGATAATTTTTAAGTCGTTGATATATTGTTGGATTATGGTGGCCTGACCCATGTTCAGAGTTATTTAGCCAAACAAATCCCTACACTACTAAACCTTCTGACATCAGCCCACAAAGCGCAAACTGAAGTCTCACCCAAAGCAATATGGAGTGACACTGGAACCAAGTTTCCTCACCATTGAGATGTCTGCGATGTCGGTTTAGTCCAACTATGCCTATCTTCGCATAGGTCACTTCGCATACTATTCCAACCTTCAGTACGTTCGCGATCTATTATAATTGTCTTTCGCATAGCCCTAGCCAAGGGTTGAGATTCTTTTACGCTACTATGGCAGCGAACTGCACTATTTCCCTAAACTACACCATGTATCTTACATATCTTCTTAACAGATCTTAGTTAAGTTCCCGTAAATAGATATTCTATCCTGCATTCATTTAATCAATATAGCTATACGGATTTGCACATCATATAAGTATTAGAAGTGAATTTCATACCCAAGACAACAGACCCATAAAACAGGAAATAAATACACAGAAATGATAGGAAACTTCTCTTTATTAATACTTCCAACTGTTACATACTCGACTCATCTTACACACTTAGCTACAGGGGTCTACACAATCAAATGCGGACTACTAGCCCTCTATGCACTCAGTAGCACAACCTTGTCCTACTCTATGACCCAAAACTATACTTTACACTTCAGATCTTTCAACACACACAACATAAGTCCTTCATTTCCATTATGCTATATAACTACTTAGAGCCTCTCTCTATTTATACAATCTCATGGTTCGAAGACCATAGGTAGATCTCTACATCAAACATTACCATAAAAAAATTAAGGGACAATAACCCTATGACTCTTTAACAAACTATGCACTCTGTGCCCACAACATGCAGAGTCTTTACATTGGAATTACAATTTTTGACCAAAATCTGTGCTCTAAGCCCCACAAATTCCCTTGGGTATCCCGTGCCCAATAGGCCCCCAACATAAACATCATGACTTTCCCTTGAGTCACTCCTTCGGTGCGAAGATCTTTGTGTCAAGACCTCCCAACTCTGAATGGATTGCTACAAGTTTGGCAGCGCAATGAGCAGCTACCTACTGTACTTCCTCTACGTGTTGTTCAATGACCATTGTGGCTGAACTACTACCCTAAATCCTCTCATGTGTTTCTTGTAGTTGTGTGATATTTGCTTCAATGGAGGTTGTAACGGAATAAGCCTCATCGATCAACAGCTGTAGGCATGCCTTCAAAACTGCTTCCTTATTCCGAGCAACATCCACCTACTCCTTGAGCACTTTATCCTATTGCATTCTCACGAGCCTATGTGTAAGAGAAACCATCTATGTGGTCACTTTTACTTCATCATATCTCTGTTGCAGTTGGCACACCTGTGCCTCCAGGCGCTCTATATTTGGGTCCTCCTACAAGGTGGTGAGGACCTCAAACAATTGCTTAAAGAGGTTTGTGCATACTCTCACTGCACTATTAACCACCGTCATTTTTGGTGTGATCATGGTGGTGCGTTGTTCCTTATCCTTCGGTGTAGTTGAAGGTTGCACCTTCAATTGCAGTTCTGCTATCTGAAGGTTCAACTCTAGATGAACCCTAGCCATTTCCTCTCTTGTGTCGTGCACTCGTGCTGCTAACATATGTACCCTCCACCAATTCTTCAGCTAGGATGGCTAACTCTGGGACCATCTTGCACAATTCCTCCACCTGTCTATTCTATGCCATTACCTCATCGCACTGCAGGCTGAATTGATCAATGTTGATGCGTTGCTCACTCATTACTTGTATCGTGCAGCTCTCCCTGGCCCAAAGCTCTGCAGTGACTCCATCCTGTAAAGTATAGAGCATCTCCTGATGGAGCGCAACCATGTTTAACCCGATCCCTTTCAACCTAGTGATGATAGACCTGTCAAATTCATTTTCTGTAATGAGTGCTCAATCTGGTAGCACTATTGTGTTGGTCATCTGGGCGCGTAGCATTTCCTCGGCCGCGGATGTGCATACTGCGAGGCTGGTTGAAATAGTGCCAGCCTATGGAGTGCGCACCTACAACTGCTGTATCTACATCCAAAGATCCTCGAACACCATCTCGTGTTGCTCCTCAAACTACTGGAGGGCCTCTGTAGGGACGTCCCTCACCATCTCACCATTATCATGTAGATCCCCCTCAGCTAGGGTGATTGGGTTGAACAAAGTCCTTCAGACCTTCGTCTTCTTTCACGACCCTACCTACTCTCTTGGGCGTGAAAGTTTTAGCTAGGTGGCCATTGTCTTCCAGTCCGCACCACCTTGTTCTATATCAATCTCTAGCTCAGGTGAAGGCTGCTTCTATCCTTTACGCTCTTCTTTTGCTGCCTTCTACTACTCCTCTACCAACATTTCAGTGTCGCGTGCCACCTGGGCCTTAGCCGCTACTTCCTCCTTCCTGTGCTTTTCTGCTAGCTGTGCCATTCGTAGTTTCACCCCTTCCTTCTTCCGTTGTGTAGCGGACTTCTCAGCTTCCACCGTGGGCCCATCTAGAGCACACCACTCTCGCAACCAACACTTAACGACTGGGAAAATTACATCATGGGTCACCAAATAGGGTAGCTTATGTAATGTCTTTGTAGGGTTCTTCTATGCCCTAATGAAGACATGGTGGAAGTCTACTTTGAACTCCGTAAAGATCTGCAAACTATTGTAGACTATTGGCGATAATCATGGCTTGTGGTTAATCCCCATTTTGATATTCATCTCCATGAGCACCCATAATATTTTTCTTTCCCTTATCCTTTGTGCATCCCTGGTTTCCCACAGTGAAGCGTACTTCACTGCCTCTGGAAGGTCCTGTGCGATCATCAAGAACTAGCTATCTTCAAGCAATCCCCATGCCACCAGTACTATTAACAATAAAAGGCATGCATAGTGAAATGTTTTTCCCTACACTTTTGCATCACGACAGTTCTCAAGGAACTAACTGCATAGAACCATTTGTTGGCTTATGGGGGCCTAACCCAGGTTTGGAGTTATTTAGCCAAACAAAACCCTACAGTATTGGCCCTTCTGGCATCACTCTGCAAAGCATAGACTAAAGTCTCACTTGAAGCAGCATGGGGGGATGCTAGAACCAAGTTTACCCACCCTTGAGATGTTTATGATGTCGGTTTAGTCCAACAATGCCTGTCTTTGCGCAAGTCACTTTGTGCATTGTTCCAACCTTCAGTACCTTCGGAATCTGTTACAATCGTCTTTTGCACAGCCCTAACCAAGGGCTGAGATGCTTCCATGCTGCTATGGCAACGAACTGCACTATTTCCAAAACTACACCTCGTATCTTACTTATCTTCCTAACATATCTTAGTTAACTTCGCGTAAATAGATATTCTATCTTGCATTCACTCAATCAATATAATTATACACATTCGGGCATCATACAAGTATTAGAAGTGAATTTCATACCCAAGATAACAGATGCATAAAACAAGAAATAAATACACAGAAATAATAGGAAGCTTCTCTTTATTAATACTTCCAACTGTTACAAACTCGACTGGCCCTACGCACTCAGTTGCAGGGGTCCGCATACTCAGTTGCAGACTACTAGGCCTCTGTGCACTGAACTTCAGAGCCTTCTCCTACTCTACGACTAGAAACTAGACATTGCACTTCAGATCTATCTCGAACACATTAGATGTTCTTCATTTTCATTATGCTATATAACTACTTAGAGCCTCATTATATTTATACAATCCCATGGTCGACGGACCATGGGTAGATCTCTACATCTGACATTACAATAAAAAAATTAAGGGTGGACAAACCTATGAATCTTTAGCAAACTACACGCTCTGTGCCCACAAAATGTGGAGTCTTTACATTGGAATTTCAATTTTTTACCAAAATCTACGCTCTAAGCCCCAAAACATCCCTTGGGGGATCCCACATCCAACATATATCTAATTGTGAGTTGGTTGCATAACAACTTTTGTGACTTAGAATTTGGGGATTTTGTCTCCTAACGAATTTATGTCTTCATCTTGAACATGCTCATCTAAGAACTCATCGGTTTGGAGGTTCAAATATATTTTAATGGGCGCTTGAATAATTTGTTCCTCCAAACTTCTCTCCCTATTCCTCTGTTGGTTATCTTGTTCGACAAGCTTCTAATAAGTCTATTCATTTCCTCAATCTTTTCTTCAGATGAATCTTTGTTAAAATAGGCTTGATCAGGTTCATCCTTTACCTTCTTGCTACCTTTATCCTTTCCATCCTTCTCTTTCTTGACATCATAATTCTCATTTCCAACTTTAATTCTTTGTAGTTTTTCCTGTTGCAATTCCCTCTATCTCTACTGTATTCTGCATGTTTTCTAACTTTATCGATCTCCTTTCCCTTAGCATAAAGGAAAAATTAGGATCAAAATGGCTATGTAACCCACCATGGAAGCAATAGGGCTAGGTTTGATCTCAGTTATAATATCTTTTTTAGACTTTATTGAATTACTTGGTGAATTCTGTTGGATACCTATACCAATAGGTTTCATATTTCATGATTGGCAAATTCAAGTGCCAAATATGCTCCATCTTGCTGCTACAAAGGTTCCATATTTGCAAGAAAAGACAAGGTGTGTATATGCCTTCATACTCGTTAAAGTTTTGATGGATGACCCAACAGTCTAATCTGGATCATGCCATGTTTTCAATTTATGTTGTAGAATAGATAAAGAAATCTGTCCAAACTGTTTAATCTTGG
>APFE030146380.1:103426-138476 GCA_000404065.3 Pinus taeda
TGTGATGGTTCTTATGGCCTTTAAAAGCCACATTTCTTGTGCAAAAATCTTTTCATTTTGATCTACTCTTTACATTAAATTGTTTTCAAGAAAACTTAGTTGTATTGATCCTCATTCACATTTTCCCCCCACATTAACATCTAACTCTATTATCTAGCTCCCTATACTTCACTTCCCCTATTATTATAACACCATGGTGTGTAAACCCCAAACAATGTATAAATATCCCCTCCTTGGCATTATAGCCATAATTTCCACTCCTAGGGCATTGGATTAACATCTGGTTAAGGCCAAGAACCCAAGTCTAATCCCTTTTCTCCATCAGAACCTATCTACCTAGTCAACCCTCCATTCTTGCCTAAAAACCCATGGAAAATTCCTTTTGAGCACCCTTATACCACTAAAAGGCAAAAAATTTGATAAAACATACCTTCCCCACCTTATCCTAAGGTCGGGAGCCAATATGCGCCTTTTTCATATAAACCCATCAAACCCGTCTATCCTAAGTTTTACCCCTCCTATCCCTTATGCAAAAATTTCATGAAAAAACGTTTGTTTCTCACCTTTTCCTAATGTCGTCGGGTAGATGATTTTATGAAAGAAAATCATTAAAAACCATTGAAAATCATTTATAAATCAAAGGGTCCCGCCAAGCAGAGTTACCAGCAAAAAACATTATTTTAAGCCGCCCATTGACTTTATCTGCCGTGCAGCTAGCTGCTCCGATATCTGTCCGATCGCGGCCTTTCCAGATCTACGGCCAACTGGAATTTCGGAGGGACCCGACATCTAACATTTAACCGCCAGTGGCTTTACCCTCCGTGCATGTTTGTTTCCCGGCAACCGTCAAATCGCACGCCTGAAATCCAACGGTCCTCGTGGATTTCGAAAGGGCCCCGATGTCCGATAGATATCGTCCGATATCTGTCAGACGATGATGTCATGCGGGGATACGCGTAGCTCCCAAACTCCGTCGGAGCCCCTTCTGACAGATTCCTTGCCGTGCAGGAGGGGGCCCGATATGACGACACCTGTCCGCCCGCGTCACCATCGCGTTGTCGCCTGGGTCAGCGCCACGACCGCACACCCTGTCCTCCATTCGTCCACCTGGCCGCCACCTCATCGCCCCCGTGGACCAGTCTCAGGCCACCACGTCACCTGATGACGTCCTACTGACGTCATCCCACCCGGACCCACTTGCTGATGTCATGCTCATGTCACTCAAAAAACGCGCTAATAAGCCAAAAAGCCACATTTTGACGATTTTTCCTGTTTTTTCTCACTTTTTGTAAAAAGCACCTCTGCTCTCTCTGCATGCATATTACGACGAACAATTCGCCAGCCAACTCCAGACCATCCATAGAAGTTCAAAGCGCGCACCCAACTGCTTGTTCATCCCAACCAACTTGTTAAAACAGGTATTTGCCCATAAACCTCCTTGCAACCTGGTTTATTCACAGTAAATTGTAAAATATACCTGAACACGACAAAAGACTGAGAATTCACCACAAAACCAAGTATACCTTGCTCCCCCTGAAGAATTAAAGGTCGAATTTCACCGGCAGAGCCATTTCGTACTTAAATTTTAGTGAAAACCCTTCTCTATTCGCGCAATCGCGAACCCATAACCTGCTCCGAAATTATCAAAGGAGGTCTGCTAAATTCTATAAGAAGCCTTCTCAGAGAGCCCAGCAGTATTCAATTCTGCTATAAATCAATCCTGCTACTCTGCATTCCTCTGAATTCCACTTTCTCAGATAGCCTATTCATCAGTTATCAAAAAGCATTCAAACAGACATGGACACCCCCTCGGCATCAGTAGCCCTCAATGTTACTCCCCTGAATGCCCCCCAGAGAGAGTTGGATTGGCAAGATTTGGCAGACCTAGATTACCAAATATCAGAGGACAGCCCATCCAAATGCAAGTTGCACATTCATCTGCTAAATGAGCTCAGGGCTAAGCACAAAGATGGAACAGATATTCTAGGCATTTGGGAGTCCTCCCTCCCAATCTTCAAGCTGCCCCAGGTCAACCAGTTCCCTGACCTGATTCACTTGTGTGCTGTCTGTTATGACCCTATGCAGAGGGCTGTGCTCAACCCTCAAGGTGCAGTAGTGTTTTACACCACCCCTGAGGCCATCAGGGAGATGCTCCAGTTCAAAACCCAAAAGAAATTGGTTCCCTTATCCCTGCTAGACCTAATCAACCAAGGAGCTAAGATACTGACAGAAGCAGAGATCCTAAAGCTGAATCAATTGTTTATCAAAAACTTTGACACAGTGTTGCACCCTCCCATTTTTGATGGCTACTTAAATCAGTTGGGTCTGGACTTGGCATACATGATAAGCTCAGTCTTGGGATACAAATCAATGGAGTTTATTGAGGAAACTGTTTTATTGATGATGACCATGTTTTCCCCCGGCAAGACCCCCATTTGCTATTATTATGCCACATATATCTTAGACAAGATTCATGAGCAATTTCTACACTTGTCCAGAGAGAAGGTGTTCAGATACACCTCATACATTTATCATCTCATTCTATACACCCAACATGAGAAGTTCTCCTTTAAGATCAAGAGAACTGATGCAGCAGGAAACCCAAGATCAATGGTATACTAGACCTCAGTCTTCCACATCCTTGCATACTCACCATATACATATTCTGAGTTCATAGACTTATTCATCCATCCAGCTTTGTCTCTCTTTTTAACATCACCCCCTCCAAGACTCTCTGATGAGATGCAGAGGATTCTGCAACTATCTAGTGCCTACAGCATAGGAGATTGGTACCTTTACCAGCATTTCACTGTGATTAGAATATATGGGTGTGAGCTGCGCCCATATAAATTTCCCAAGTATGTGCCTATGAGACTCTTTGCCTTGGAATATTTCAGGCAATTTGGCAATGCCGATCAGGTGCACTTTGCAGGAAGGGGTAAAAAGGCACAGCTCAAAGTTAGAAACCAACTTGGCCACTTTGTCCTAAACAGAAGAGAAGGATGGAAAGAGGCAGACAGGATGTTAGAAGGCCTTGGCCTAAAATAAAGCTTCCTTTGGAAGCCCTATGACCCTAACAACTTCATATCCTTGAAAAGGCAAAAATGCAAACTCTCTAGCTATGAGCATGTGAGCATGCTCCACACTCAGAGACATGCTAACCAACCAAAGTGGAGAAGAAATACACTGGAAGAGCCTGTGTCTCAAGAAGAACTAGTTGAAAGGGCTAGAAGGCATTTGTTAAAAATGGCTGACTTAGAATGTCCTTCTCAGGTGCTTTCTCTGCCAAAGCCTCAAACAGGAGCAGCTGCTTCATCTTCTGTAACACAGCAAGAGGCAGTGCAGATTACAGATCAAGGGCAGAGCAAGGGCAAGGAAAGGTTATGGAAGAACAACAGGGTCAACAGGAACAGTAGCAAGGAGACCGAAAGGGTCAGGAGAAGCAGACAGGAGAGGCCCAAATGGTTACCCAAGAAAAGACAACACCAATGGCGCCTCCTAGACAGGATTCTAGAGTTGATTCCTCCATCCTCCAAACCCTTCAAAGGGAGGATGTTAGCAGAAAAAGAGAGAGGGAGACTCCTCTCACTGAAACATCAGAGAAGAGGCAAAGGTTAAATCCCTTCTCAGAGGAGGAAATGCCAAGTATGGAGGCTTCTGCCAGCTCCTTGCAGCAGGAGCAAGATAAGGCAACATTAGGAGAGGTGAGCTCCTCAGGGTAGTAGTAGGGGACAGGTGCAAGCATAAAAGAGCAGTTCAAAGATGCCAAAAGAAGGAGTGAGCCAATAAAGATTCGGCTCTACAATCACCTGCTAAACATGGCTCCTTCAAATCAGCAAAGGCTCATGTCTGCATTTGATGTGCAAGAGGGCAAGATGACCATGAGCCACTTCACTCCAACAGTGCAGCAACCACAAACAGCTGCAGATTACATCAGGACTAATCTGGAGGTTCTGTCAAAAGACATCCACCCGATGGATCAGATTGAGCTTCACAAACAGACGGGTGAGATGGTCTATGCCACCTTGGCAGATAAGACCTTGGTCAATTACAGGCTGCAAAATAGCCTAAACAATATTGCAGCACAGCTTGAATTGGAGAAGGCATCCTCTCAAGCTAAAGATAACAGGATCAAGGCCTTAGAGGAAATAATAATAGAGTTTGGGCATGACCCCAATGATGTTAAGGTTGTGCAACAAGTCCTTAAGTTGAGGGATGCTGATATGGCTGCAATAAAGAAGAAATTGAAGATCCCCCTAACTCTCCACCCACAGACGGATGAGGTTGCCCAGCAGAGGCAAGAAAAGGATGCAGCTTCCTTATTAATGACATTATACAAGGAGCTGATTGAAACACAAGAAAAGCTGCAGGACACAGAAGCCACATTGGAAGCAGCATTGCAGCAGAAGGAGGCAGGGCAATCTTCCAAGCCGCCTACAGAAACTATAAACCTTGAGGAAACCCCTCAAGACATTGTCCCTCCAAACCAACAAGCACAACAGGAAGCTCCAGATACCACAGCACCAATCACCTCAGCACCAACAACAGAGCAGGCTGAAAGCCTGGACATGCAGAAGCTGAGGAAAGAAATACAAGTGCTGGAGGCCCAGATGTCTGAGCTCAGCCAAGCCCAGGACAGCCTAGCAAAGATAAATGAGAAATATGACAAATCAAAGAAAAATGTGGCTGAGAGGGAAAGGGAGGTGAAGGCCCTGAAGAAGAGGATTGCAGAGCTGGAAAAAGAGCTCACTTTAGATAAAGTTACAGCAGAGCTCAAGAAAGTTATCTGGACCACCATTGGACAGTCAATAACCAACCAATGGGAATATATTGAGGCCATATATGAGCAAGTGGCACTCATTGGCAGAGCACGAAAAGAATTGCAGAGGGCAAGGGCATCTCTAGGCAATATGCCTGAGATTGCCCCCAAGATGATAGAAGTGCTCAATTACAGGACAAGTTCCCAGCTGGTAAGAATGGGAATTGGAAACAGGACTGAAACTATCTCTTTAATCAAAAGAGTCTTGACAATGAGAAACCTGATTCAGACCCTGGACAGAAGAATCCAGGATATGCAAGCTGACATCAATAAATTTCAGAACAGGTTCATGGCTTTACAGGACAGGGGACTCCCTAGCCTATTGGATCCCTCAGGAAAATTACTCTCACATGAGAAATATGTCAAGAGAGTAAGCAGTTTTGCAGCAACACAGATTGCTGAGGAACCTAGTACATCTTCAGAAGCTGGCCCAGTAACAGGGAAAATTCTTTTTGATAGAATAGATAATTTATTTTTTATTAGAAATGAAATTGCACACTTATTTGATGAGCCCCCTCACTTTTATAAGTATACAGAGGCTGATGAGACCATGGGGTCAATTTTGAAACATCAGTTGCCTCCACCAGATACATGGCAGGAATTGATAAGATTACTTTTGAACCAAAGTTAGTAATCACGATTTTCTCTTCAGCAAACAGTTTACACCTCATACACAGTAGGACAAAGGACACATCAGCAGGTATGAAGACGCTGAGCCAACTCAGCACAGGTACTCGGCCGCGACAACAGCATCAGCAAGCACAAGTGGCAGGGCCAAGAAGACACAGGAAAGTGACAGCTGCACAGCACGTCATTCAGCAGTTATGTTAAAGCCGCTCAACCGACTCCGTGAACCCCAAAGGTCAAAATTACTCTGACGGGAGTTAAGAGCCTTTATAACTCATTTAAGATTGTAATAACTTCTCATCTACAAGCCTTGTACGAGTGAAAGAAGATATTTTCCCTCTCAGATGACTCAATGCCTGAGATATTTTGTATTAGACTTCTATATATTTCCCCTCGCATTTGTTAGCAGGGGTTGGACTCCGGATGTAAGAAATATCTTGATATCTCTTCTGTTACTCTTATGTTGTAAATCTTCAGACAACTAATACAAAGGATGTTGGGATTTCCCGAAGCATTGTGTCTCTTGATGTCTTGCTGGTGTATGGCTGAAGGTTGCAGGATTCCTGTGTATTCTATGGCTCAATAAGTTTTCTCGTTACTCTCTGTTACATATACTTTTGTTATACTTTCATATATCTTTCATGTCTTACATGTACTCAATATCTAAATAGCAAGGAGAAAGAATAGTCCCAGGACTTAATAATTGATTACCCTGAGCTCAATCCAAGCTATTTCATATGTTTTCTTCAGTTATGGTATCAAAAGAGTAATTCTTAAATGCTACCTTTCATACTGTATCATCACAGTGCTCTATTATTTCAGGAATTCAAGTAATTGCTCCTAAGTAGTAGACCTCTTTCCCACTACCCAGCTTAGTAAAGAATCCTTAAATGCTCTTTGCTAGTTGTTTCTCATTTCACCCTCACAATTTACAGTTTGTTTTATGAAATACATACAGGCCCTATAATTCCAGCTACACTAAGCCAGGATCTCAAGGAAACAACAACTACAGACCCCATTGCCCAATGGATTAGTCTCACCTGTAGATAACGCTCTAAAACTATCAGAAGCATCCTCCCAACCAAACATAAAAAACAATCAAACATTCACTTCATAACTAGCCTAAAACTCCATTAAAACAGTGACAAACCTTACAGAGATAGCCCTCTCTGATTACAGCTGGGCTAGAAGGTGTAGTCGAAAGATTGGTTAGTAGTTACCCTGGCCTTATTCCCTTGGGAGTCATAGGGAACAACCTGGGTGTGAACAAATTCCTCTACATTCTCAGAGGACTTCTTCTTCACTATTGAAAATTCAATGGGATAATACTAGAAATATTTCTTCTCACACCACTAGACATGGAATTTTCTTTCTAAGTCATCCTACGAGTGTTATGAATTGGTAGGAAGGTTATGAAACCATTTTCACACATTCCCTTCAAGGGTTTGGATAAAAAAACTCATGAACACATCCCCATCTTCCACCAGAAAATTATTAGTAAATCCTAAAAGATGTTGTTGTGTTATTTAGCAATTCCTTTCTTTTCGCCACTAATTCGAGGTAATAACTGCAAGTAATTTTTGGCCATGCCATGTAATACTTGAGGAAAAACCAATGCATCATATCGAGTTGCAACCCATAGAAATTATTAGTTGGGTTGATTTTGTTGGTTACGAAGACGGTTGTGACTCAACATGATGCGCTCTAAAATTATGTCTCTAGCAGTGGGAAATATTGGAGTTCTTATTCTTTCCACATTTTTTAGGGTCACATAGGTCATAGATGAAGGTCCATTTTTGGGCTTCTGCAGATAGATGAGTGATTTGGAGTTTTGTAGTGTTGATCATGAGGGGAGTGTATCAATATGAATCATCTACGAACAAGCTAGTTATGATATTATGGTAAAAAAGGCTTGAGATGTAGTGTTGGTCACTTTTCTCCCTAAATGTTTGGTTTGTAGGGTTTTATTACACTACTTGGAGATGTAAACAGAATTTTCAAGTTTTAAATTGGGAGCATCACATTATAATTCGATTTGGTTCAGGTGTGCCTCATAGATGAATCTACAATGTGAACGTGGATATTATGGAGTATGTGTTAATGCAATGAACAAAACTAACATGATTATGTACAGTCTTAAGTTAAAGGTTGGTTGATTTTGTAAAAGTGATCAGTATGATGACTATAATGTGTTGAGAAGTGATGTATGTCATGAACAGTGGAGTCACCAGATGGAAAGTATGACTAATGATTTCAAATCTTACCCACCTGCAAAATATGATAAGAAGTTGTTCTACAAAGGGAACTAGTTTGAATTGTCCTCGACAATGTTGCCATGAAAGTTTGGGGTCCTAGAGTCAGACTACATTTTTTGCAGTGCAGAGCTTTGGAACATCTAAGTGCAATCTTATTTTTTTGGTTATGTTACTGACCTTCAATCTAAGTCTGCACGTATATTCATCTATTGTTGTTTCAAATATTGTTAATGGTATTTTGTGGTTTATAGGCTCAATATTCTAGTTCATTTATTCTTGGCATAAACTTCAATAAGAAATATATATGACCAAACATTGTAGAAAATAAAACCATATATAAATATGTTTCATGTGAATGTGTGGTTATGTAATGACTTTGTGATTTTGTCTTGAATTTAATTGTTGTTTCAGAAGTTGAGTTTAAGTTCAGGGATCATTTATTTTATTTATGAAGAACTATTGCAGCCATTGAATTAGTATATAAATCATTTTGTGCATGTATCCATTTCTATGTCGAAAGTAAATAAACTAATTATAATTTAACAGATGTTTATTATGCTTTTGAAAAGCTACAAATCATTTACATTCAATATTCATCATGGCCTTTCAAGAAAAGTATCAATATCATACATAAATCATATTCAAATCCAAACCCTAATTTCTGTTAAAATGCAAATCTCTTTTGAGAATGAGGGTTAAGGGAAATACTATCAGTGATTAACATAATTTCGTTGGGTTGAATTTCCACTAATCATAAGCTGGAGCATTCATGAACATTGGATTTGTCATGAAAAGTTGATAATTTTGGTGAGGGTGAATTTCGACAACATATCATCACAAATTTAAATGAGCAATTAAGAGTTCCCTTAAACCTATCCAAATATGGTGGGTAGTTGAGAAATTAAGAATTCAACTAGTAGAAATCACAATATTTCTAAAATTTTCCATTTCTTTCAAAACCCCTGTAAAATGTATCAAAGAAGTTGAGATAATCTTCAATCAACCTTGGTAAATTTTGCAAAAACTAAAGTAAACCATCATATTGATACCATAGTTCTCTTCAGTTTAACATTTCAATACCATCATCATAATAGATCAAGTTTACAACACAAAATTCCAATAAAATTGCATTGAATTGTATTTATATGTAGCAAAATTTCAAAAATGAGGTTGTTACATGAAATTGCATGAAAATAAGATAGAAACCCAAGTTTCATTGCATAATTTCTTCTTTGAATAGCTTCAAAAACTCCCAGTAATTCCCAAACAAATTGACATAGTTTCCCTACAACCCATAATTCCTTGTTTCCTATAATATAAAAATGAGGCCTATATATAGGCACTCAATAAATAAGACCTCACCCTAAACCACTAGTGGTATTTGAAAACCCACTAAAATTATTAATAAATTTTCCATCTATAATATAACTAACTTCTTTTAAAACCTTATTGAAAGATTTTCCAGCTGTGGAGTGGTCCCTTTAGATTTGGATATAATAGATCTTCATTCTCTCTCTTGGTTTTATGTTGGGACTTCTCTCTCCCTCTTGGGTGTTTCCTAAGATGAGTGCTATTTGGAATAATTTTTTGATGAAGTTGGTCATGTTGACACTAGTGTTGAGGAAAGTTTTTATGCCAGTACTAACTATTAAATTTGTGCCTGGTATGACGAAGGCCTTGTGATGGAACTTGCTTCTACTGAGGATTCTTGTGATACTGGTGCAAATGCTCATTGAATAGCCCATTTGTACAGGGCCATAAGGTTTCTCCACTCCTTACCTTATGGAGTCTCATATGACTAGGTTTCTATGATAGCCCCCTCCAAGCTGGTAATGTCTTCACAATCAGTTTTTTGCACCCTTTGAAAATGTTCTTGAGCATAAAAAATAAATTCATATTAATCATCATATAATTTCACAATCTCCCTCCCATGAAGGGAGTTGTCCTTTTCTCTAAAGCCTTTGAGATCTTCTTCAAATGTGGATAGAAGTTTCATGAATGACTCTTTGGAGTATAGGTTTCCAGCACTGTCAAAGAAGGTTGGAAATTTCTCTTGGTAGAGCATATCATGTTTTCTTTTAAAACCTTCTATTTATTAGTTAGTGCTTTCACCTCTTCCATGCCATTGTCACTAACTTCTTTTTCCTTATTATTTGGTTAGCCCTTGACACCCATTCAGACCTATTGAGATTTAATTTTTCCACTTCTTTCTTAGGAACCTAGTTAATGAAACTTATAATCACTTAAGCTTTGAAGGGAGAATAACTAATAGTGATCCCGATGGCCTATATTTATCTGTGTGTTCTCCTGACAATCTCGATCATTTCTTGAATGAATTAAAAAGGGTCCCAATGCTTTTCCAATATATTCATTATCTCTCCCTATATTTTCCACTTGATAGCCTTATGAGAAGGCTTGTTAGAGTTATCTTTCCTTAAAAGTTCTGTTTCAACTTATGTTCTTTCAATGTATTACCTTTCCTCCAGGAGTTATGTTTTCGTGATTTATAACTCATGTCTTTGATTTAGAAGTTAAAACTGATCCTCATCAATGATATTTGATATTGTTACTAATTGTGCCTACTCAGACAAAGCATAGATGGATTTTCTTAGGTCAAGTGTTGTTGTGAACAAGTCCTAGTGTGTGGACATTGAAATCAAAGAAACTTGATTCCATGGATGAAGAATCAAATTGTGATGAAGATGTCATTTTTGTGACAAGGAAAATTACTAGAATGGTCAATGCCTTAAGGGAGAAAAGAATGAAGGGAGATTGTACAAATTACAATAACAAGTCAGGTGGTGCCACATGTACAAAGTGAGGGTAATAGTTTGGTGAGAAGACCATTCAAAACTTTGCACCATAGAAAAGATAGCGCACATGTGTGTCTTAAGCTTAGGGTTTCTAAGCTAAAATAAGCTCAATTTTCATAAAACAAGTTTTATTTAAGCCTAAGATCATATTAACAATGTTAATTTTAACAATTAAAGAAATTTTCCTGTTCAAATGGAGAATTATTTTAATAGAAAACACACTTCTTTGTACAATACAGTTAAGTTCCGAAATTGACTCAATTTCTTATAAATTCTTACAAAGTAAGGATTCAACAAGTATAATTTGTAGCAAAAAATACTTCACGGATTCAAGTACACAATTTGGACTCAAAATATACCAAATTTGGTGAATTATTACTACAAGCGTGCAAAGGTTGAGATGAATAGTAACAATGAAAAATGCCAAAAATGGACCCCAATATCTCTTTTATACCAGTCAAAGCATGACATAAGTGAGGACTCATTTGGCGGGAAAGTTTGAGTGATTCCATGCTAACATTAGTGGGATGTGGGGCCAACCACTTGGCAACATGACTATGCATGGTCCCTGGAGCTGGTGAGGGGTGATGCTGCAAATGATAGCTCAACAAGGAGTAGCAGATTTGGGATGGTGATGTGGGATTAGGTAGATAATAGGTGACATCAGTAGGATGTGGGATTTTCCATGTGTTAAGTATATTGGGTTGGTGACATGACATGGTCGCTGACTCAACCAAGGGGTGAAGTTGACCGAGCGATGATTGATTGGTCGTGGTGGGATAAATTATGCATGGGAAACCTCATGTGGAGGACATTTGGCATTATTCCACAAAGTCGAGGGGCTAGAATTTGTAACTTTTTGGGGTGTACATAGGGCACAATGCGATGACATGTGGCCCCATCCACACTTCCCTATGGTGTTATCACTTGTTCATTTTCATGGCATGGAGTTCTCTTGGCCATCAAATTGATGGGTGGTCCCGTCGTTGGATCTATTTGGCATGTGTGCTCTCATTTTGGTGCCTTCTATGACCATGATATGGTGTACCCATATCATTGTTTGAGTGGTGTAAAGGTCTATTCCATCATCCACCCAATAGCGCTCATACTGTAGCATGGCTCTGGTGTGATATGGAGTATTAGCAACCATTCATGATGAGGCTTTTCTGATGTTCTCATATTTCCCTTCCTCTATCAACCAAATTTTTGGAACCTTTCAGACTTGCTTTGTGAAAGGCTACCTGGAGAAATTTTTTGAAGCCTTCTGGGGGTCCTTGCAAGTAACCAAAATAAACTTAAAGTGGCATGATCTAGTGATATCACTATAGATCCTCCAACCATGCATGTCCAAAATGAAGAACCAAACATTTCTCATTGGTCAGTCTTAGAGTGAGGTTTTCCTCCAATTTAGCTTGTTATGGTTGATTTGTTGCATTGACTTCTTATTTCAGGTGCTTTCTTTATATCTCAAGTTTATAAAATTACTAAATTTATTCGTGGAGGTAAAATCAGATAAAGAATAAGGATACTTGACATTACCTTTAGACCAAAAGTTTTCCAAAAATAAAGAGAGATCAAGACCAATCTAATGAAAGTTGGAGCATGATTTCATCTATTCAACAAATTTTCCATACACGATGTTATTTTGTTTTAATTATTAATTAAATAGTTTAATTAAAACCATATTAAATATTTGTTTCTTATAAACTTGTATCTATATATACAAATCTCTTTGATGAGAAGGGGGTTAGTCAAATGAATTTTTATTGAAAGGTAATTGATATTCTCTATCACCTATTTTGACCGATTTTGAAGACCTAAGTAGATTTTCAACAATTCTATTTCATTCAGCAAAAACTTATATTTGATATACTATTATATGCATCTATGGTTTTAGTTGAATATGAAATTAGTATTTGATGAATTGCTTCCTTTTCATGAATGTTAGTATAGTAATTTTAATTCTATAAAAAAACAAGTAATTGTGCTTAATAATTTCTTTAAGTCAAGACTATTTCTATCTCTTAACTTGATTATTTTTATATGTAATGTTTATACTTCAAATTGAGTTGTGTTATCACTAATGATGTAGATTATTTTTATCTATTTTATAATAAAATTTATGATTTATACTTGATAGTCCAAAATAAAACATAAAAAATCGCAAAACTTGTATTTGTTTGATTCTCTCTCATTAGAGTATATTTATTTAAGTGGCCTAGCTTATGCCACATGTAATTCAAGAAATAATACTCTTTAAACATTTACAATTTATTATGAAACCTAGAATTTGGTAATTATTTCTATATAAATAATGGTGTAGATTAGCAACTATTGATGATTTTTTAATCAAAATCACAAGACACAAATCTACTCTACTCCTTCGTGAAAGTGAATTCAAACTTTAGAACAAAAATTTTAGACATGAAATAATTAAATCACACACATGCACATAGTACTTTTCCTAGGGAAATCAATCTACTAAAAACTCCACTGTCTACTTGCATTAATTTGATGAATAGAGATTTATTACAATTTCTTTGCTCAACTGAGAATGACTTGCAAGTGAATAACCTATCTCTCTTCTCACTGAGAAGATCTGACCCGAACTTAGTCAATTGTTTCCTCTGCCTGAGCCCCCTTTTCCATGTTTAATTATTTGAGAAAATTAGTTTAGGTTACGTCAACAGATCCAGATACCATTGAGTTCCTTCGCACTAAATTAGTAAGGATCTAATGTGGGTCCCAATCGAGTGGTAACTCATCATTGTAAGATAGGATTTAATCACTTGTCAACAATTGGAACTAGAAGGAGGAAAATTTAGTGCTATGTGGCACATTGTTACAGATCCATTTGGGCATATCACTCCCATCATCTAGATCAATGTTTTAGGGCTCATCAAACCCTAATTTCAGTTGCTACATGCCCTAAACAATTCAATCTTTTGAATGCCTCCTTCCCAGACAATTTCATGACTTGAAGACATGCTAAAATGATATCCAAAGGGACGAGCATAGGTAGGCCCATGTAATAGTGTGTTGTAGAGTAGTTGAGTCCATGCTAGGGTGCTTTGTAGAGCACTTAGGCCCTCTTTGACCTGTGCTGGGTGAGATTGAGTGAAATTTACATAGGATTTGGGGAATATTCTTATCTCTTGGAGTATTCTAGAACTTTCCCTCACTTAGCAACTCCTTTAATCTCGAAAATGGATGAGGAATGAGTTAAGATGAATCTTATCCTCTCATCCCTTACTCCATGGAACTAATTCTAAGTATGGAAGGCCATTCAATACCTCCATTTATGACATAACCTCCTCCATCTTCCCATAAATTGAGCACTCATCTAAGTGATCAAGGGTTGGACTGTGTTGAATTGTAAGGAGATAATGTTGCTATCAGAATTGACTTTGAGACAAGTATTGTTATGCTACAAGTTTGCCATGCTTTTGATGTGTTGTACATGGGATCAAAGCTGGAGGACTGACTTGACATCAAACTTGATGGTTGTAATTACTTCTTCTATTCAATAATGTATTTGAATTTTTTTTCCATATTCTTATCTTTTTATATGATGCTTATATGTATGAATGTGTCTGATTCCATTTACTTGTAATGGATAGATCTTTTTCTTTGATTGGTTCTTTATCTT
The DNA here is from genome assembly GCA_000404065.3 of Pinus taeda. NCBI lineage: Eukaryota > Viridiplantae > Streptophyta > Pinopsida > Pinales > Pinaceae > Pinus > Pinus taeda. The sequence goes on from APFE030146380.1 coordinate 117,590, forward strand.
CTGTTGATATTTACAGGTACTTCTCTAGCATGTTAAGTACAAGAAGGAGCGACTGGACTGACACAAAGGAGACAAGAGGAAAGTGAAAGTACAAGTAGGTCCTCTCAATCTCTTTTCTTATCTATTGTTTATAGAAAAAGGTTAAAGTGCTTTAAACCGTTGTTCTAGATATGGCTACTTATCAAGGGAATTAGTATTTATCCGTAGATACCAAATTCTACAAAAAAATTTGGCGAGCATACTGGAAAATATCATCCTTATTAGTAGCTTATCCACCTCCTAGGACACTCTTGCAGACGCTACTTGTTTTCATTGATTGTATTTAAGCTCTATTGCATTGAATTTTGTTCAAAAAATTTGTGAATTTGCCTCTTCAAATGGCTTACTGTCACCAACGCAGGCTTGTGACGGACACAGTGTGCTACAGATCATCATTGGCTTAGGGACGGTGCTCTGAAGCACACTGTCTCCCATTCAAAGCTACGTTGATCCTCTTCGGGTCAGTTTCCCACCTTGGATTGAATTTTTTCCAACTTTCCTCTATTTAATTTCTTGCTAATTGGTCAATGAATGTCATGTCCCATAAAACAAGTTTTAATCTCCTTTGCTAGCCCTACTTAGACTTGGTTGATAAATGTTTCTTAAATGTTTTCTTTTTCATTATTGATCCACAGTCAAAGTTAGATTATAGTAGATTAATCTTTGTTAGAAAGAAAGTGTCGTAAAAGTCCACTTTTCCTTCAAAATAGAATTGTCGTAAAGAATTCGTTCTTGTTGAAGGCTGATTGATTGTATGCGCATTAGTTTCCTTTTTTTGATATTCACATTAAGGAAATCGAAAATAAATACATGCATTTTGCATTGAAAAGGTTTGTGTGTGCTCATAGGAATAGTTTAGGGAAATTGCATTAGATTGTTCTCTTTGCTCTTTGATCGAAATAAATCTGATTTCTCTATCCCTATTAGCTAATATTTTCATTGTTAAATTGAATGGAGAGAATGCTTATCATATTAGTTTCATTCCTAGGAATTTACGGATACATCACATGGTGAAACTCGAAAGGCAAATTCTAAAGAAGATCAACTTAAAATTCATTTAAATTAACCTAGTGGAGGATTGTAACTTAACACATAATGTTTAGAGGTTCTAGGCTAGAGACATATTGCGACGTTGTAAAACAAAGTAGCTATCGCTAACTTTTCTACAATAAATCCCAAGTGTGATACCTCATTCCACATACGTGACTATATCATAGCTCATCCATGTACCTTCGCGTATATAGGGCGGTGTTACAGTACGTGAAGTATATGGGAATGCTCTCACTATATAGTTTTGCATTAGACAATGCTAATATGGATTGGGCCTCCACATACTTTCAGGTGTATATGGGGGGATAACAAAAGTTTTCTATCCATCCTTAGTTAAGCAAGTTGGTTGCCTTGTACACTATGATACACTGAGCACAACATTCAGGAAGATTGCCTGCCCATACTTCTCAGTTTGTCGAGAGGTATTCTCCAATTCACAGTTGCTTGGTAATCCTTTTTCTTAGATCATACCTATTTTGTTTTGTTATGTTACTTTGATTAAAATAAATTTAATTGACTGCAGATAACATCCTACACGCTCACTCCTTAGTTGATATTAGGTTGAGACATATTGCAACAAATCCAGAGTCCACCAATCGAGGAATTCTTTTGATGGGAATCCTAGTCCTCTTCCTCCTTTTGGAAATAGCAGTGCTCCTTATATGGCTACATTGTCCCTTCCACGATTTACCATTGGCTTGACAGTATGGTTTCTTTCAACCTCCCTGGCTCAAAATGTCATGATTTCTCTGCAATCGAGTACTCCTCGAATTGGACAAAATCAACCTTTAGTTGATCCTAAATTTGACCCTTTGCCTTCTTCCTCGGTTGTTTCTTCCTCCCCTTCTTCCTCTTTGCCTGGTGAAAGTATTGGGACTAATAACCAAGTGGCTAAGAAGAATAAGAAAGGAAAGAAGAAGAAGAAGAAGAAGAAAATTCAGTAGAGGGGAAACCAAGCAACCATTGCTTTGAATGCAACATTTGATGAGAAATTGTCCCTCAAGCCTCACAAAGTTTGATATCCATGCAAATTTTGTGTGGGCGACCATCTTCTTCAAAATTGTTCTGGCATTCCTTAGATCTTAGAAGAATGGTCTTCCCATTCACATCATCCTATGTCATCAACTTCTGAAGATCATGCTGGTGACACACCATCAACTAGTGGTAACGAAGTTTATGGAAAGAAGGGTAAAGTTAAGTTTTCCCGTAGGTTATGTGAAGGGAATCACCCTATTCACCTTTGTTCCTATCTGGATGAAGCCAAAAATGTGTTTGATAATTATCCTGCTTCATCATAACGACTTTCATCTTGATACAAGAGACTATCCCTTAATCCTTCACTAGTTGATAAAGTGACTGACCCAAATCAATCGCCAGCCAAACCCACTCTCTTTGAATGTGAATCCCATGAGTCTTTACCTGACCAATCACAGTTCAAGGATACAGTTGAACTACTTTCATCTTCAGTTAATTTTACTTTTCCCAAAGAGAGTGAATATGATACCACTAAGGTTCTTTTCATTTTTTCAGATTCAAATGAGCTTGGGGGGAATCCTCCTATTCCATTGAGACAGGAGTAGAATCCTCCCACTCTCATAACTCAAGGGGTTAATTCTCCCATTTCTACGGGACCCCCTCCAAGTAGTCTGGTCACTTCCTTTGATTGGAATCAACTCGTAGGATTTTTTTTCCGTCTTATCTGTCTTTCCAGATCATATTACATGTTTGTAATATGATTGTATCTGGCACCGTTATAGATGAACATGCATATATGAGTATCCTTTCCTCCACTGATTGGCAAGTGCTCAGTTTGCTGCCTCTTGTGCCTGTTACCCAGAATCTGTTGGATTTTAATAGAGGAACTAGTCAACCATTAGGGATCCTGCCCCGATTTCCTATTTATTTGGGAGGGAAAATCATTTATCTTAATGTGATGGTAGTCCCAGGGCCTTTAGGTTACAATTTACTTCTTGGGAGAGACTATGTTTATGACATGGGAGCTATTATTTCAATACTCTTTTGAGTGATTTATTTCTGGCATGAAGGCAGAATTGTCACCATTGACCAGCTTTCATTTCTTGATCCAAATATGGCTTCCAGTTAACCATCTTCCCTAAATGGTCCTTCTTTACCAATGGTATCATCCCCGCCACGGGTTAATTATGTGGCAACCCATTCCATGCCTACATCAACTGATGATCAATTCAGTGATGTTGTAAATTATGTACTAGGGGCATTGGAACCACATCTCTCTAATGGATTACTTGCTACAGATCCCTTCCAGAGAATTGTTCTCCCATCTGATGAGAACCTCTTGGAAGTCATGACCCCTTATGAGTCACGATCAAGGAAAATTAAGATAGTTATTTTACTATGTCAACCTCATTAAAAAATGAAACAGCTCTTATGGGGATAGTTCCTTGTCTTGTGTCAACCTCGTTAAAAAATGAAATAAGGAATATGATGATAGTTCTTTTACTATGTCAACCTCATTAAAAAATGAAACAGGTCCATGAGGATAGTTCCTGGTCTTGTGTCAACCTCGCTAAAAAATGAAACAAAGGGTATGAGCATAGTTCCTTGTCTTGTGTCAGGCTCATTAAAAAATGAAACAATGAATCTGAGACGAGTTCCTTATCTTGTGTCAAGCTCAATAAAAAATGAAACAAGGTACTCTGGAACAAAATTCCAAGTCGAGTCTTTGAGTAGATCTCATAAAATCTCGGTCGAGTCTTTCACTTGATCTCGTAAATGAACCTACATTCCATCCACTTGATAGCCACAAGTAGTCTACTTAGGTGAATGTAATGAAGCTTGGGGGGCATGCACCTAGAATCGAATGATCATGCTAGGGGCATGGAAACCAATCTCAAGCATAGTTCTTCATTTCAATATTATGTAAAAATCAAACTAAATCAAGCATAGTTCTTCATTTTAAGCTTGTGTAAACATGAAATTGAATCCAAGCATATTTTTTCACTCCAAGATCGTGTAAAAATGAACCCATCTTTGTTTTAACCCTCGTGATTTCCATTCTATCATCTTATTCCATCATATGAACCTTGGTTTTTCTCCTTCCTTCGACACTATGTGCTTGGCCGATATTACGCTTTCACTTGGTTATTTTACCCCTTTTGAGGAACAGTTGAAATGAGTGGTTTTATTATCCACCCTCTTCACAGAAATCAACATGTTTTGAGAAGCTCCAACATCACCTGAACTAGTTGCTATCCTAGACACTAATCGTTCCTCAAAGTGGAGTACTCTTTAAGCTCCTTTCAAACTCTCGAAATATGAAAATATTGCCAAGGGCTTGTTCCTTTCATCTCGTTAACAAATTGGAAATGGCATCTACTCAGTATAAGTTTAACCCTTTTCCGGATTTAGATAGATTATTTACGAAAAAGGAATATGTTGATCGAACATGGTCAATAAGTTATCTCTTGTATTGTTTTATGCTTTTTTGGACTTCAGAGACAAATCTACGAAAAATAAATTGTGGATTTTTCTTTTTGTCCCTTTTCAAACTCTCTAAATATGAAAAGGACCAAGTTATCTTTGTCATTAGACTCGTTAAAACATCAAATAACGACAAACTTGTCCATCTAGACAAGATAGAGTTTCACCTTTTCTAGACTCATTAAAACATCACATAGCGATGGATTCACCCGAAGGGTGGAATTATACAACAAGAATATGTTATCCTCCTCAAGCTTTATAAAAAATAAAGATGTACTAGTCAACAATGACTCAGGAAAATGGAAAAAGGGGAAATTCGACTTGATGGTAGCATGTCACTCTTGAACATGATACTATGACTTCACCACTGTGACTACTTGGGTTGGGTTATCAACTTGATGGTTATCATATTGTTGGTCTATCATACCATCCATCACTTTGTTTTCAGTCAATGCTACCAATTCATTTCAATGTCGTTGACATGTTCAAGAGAAGTCATTCAGTCAGAATTCATCCTTTGTAATAACATAAACCTTCATTTTAATGACTGTCACTCTTCAAACTTGTGTCGTCAGTCAAGTTCCATCTCTAGAATCATTACACTCATTTTTTGTCGTTGATGTGCGATAAATCAAGGCCCTCCCACATTGAGTCGCTTCTTGTTGACATCAACACATTATCCAAGAAGTTGTTTTAGAAACACCCTTTTAGTACCTTGAGGCTTGCATACATCAATAGAAATTTTCTCCCTTCTGGTGACAGGTTGACATCATTGGACTTTGACCGAAGGAATTTTTATGGTGTTCGACATCAAAACATCCATTCACACCATGCAAAATGTATTGCGGTACCTTGAGGATCATTATCATTATCGGTGATTTTTCTCGCGTCTGTTAATGGATTATATCATTGGCTAGTAATGAGATGGTGTCTTCCCATGTTCGACTTCAGATCACACACTCACATGATTAGAATCGTAATAGAGTGCACGATTGAACGAGTTAGAAGACCTCAGTGCTAGTTCCATCCATCTGGGCTATGATGTCAGGAGTACTAATTCATATGTACAATGGCCTTACACTGATGGTCATCCATTCATGGGTCTATATCTGTAGACAACTGTCTATGTACATGCAATGAAATTTTATATGATAAGCATGGGTATGCCTTCCCTCAGCAATTCATGTAAAAAATCAAAATATCATGATATATGTATTGTAGTTGATGCAGGTCAACTTCCACTTTTAAAAATTCTCATCCCATCGTAAAGTATTTCATTCGACATTCACATTTTCTGACTTCATGCTTTAGGGGGAAGCTATTACAGATCCATTTGGGCATATCACTCCCATCATCCATCTCATTGCTTTACGGCTCATGAAACCCTAATTTCAGTTGCAACATGCCCTAAACAAGTCAACCTTGTGAATGCCTCCTTCCCAAATAATTTCATGACTTGAAGACGTCCTGAAATCATCTCTAAAGGGACCAGTGCAGGTAGGCCCACGTAAGGGTGTGTTGTAGAGCAGTTGAGTCCATGCCAGGGTGCTTTGCAGAGCACTTAGGCCCTCTTTTACCTGCATTGGGCGAGATTGAGCGAAATTCACATAGTGTTTGGGGAATATTCTTATCTCTTGGAGTCTTCTAGAAGTTTACCTCTCTTATCAACACCTATGAGCTCAAAAATGGATGAGGAATGAGTCAAGATGTATCCTATCCTCTCATCCCTTCCTCCATGGAACTAATTATAAGTATGGAAGGGCATTCAATACCCCCATTTATCACATAACCTCCTCTATCTTCATATAAATTGAGAACTCATCTAAGTGATCAAGGGCTGGGCTATGTTGACATGTAAGGAGATAATGTTTCTATGAGAATTCACTTTGAGACAAGTATTGTTATGCTACAAGTTTGTCATGATTTTGATGTGATGTGGATGGGATCAAAGATGGAGGAGTGACTTCGAATCAGACTTGATGGTTGTAATTCCTTCTTCTATTCCATTTACTTGTATCTGATTCCATTTACTTGTAATTAATAGATCTTTTTCCTTTATTAGTTATTTGTCTTCTATTGATGTTTATGGGTACTTCTCAAGTGTGTTAATTATGGGAAGGACCAACGAGACTGATACAAACGAGACAAGACAAAAGAGAAAATACAAGTAGGTCCTCTCATTCTCCTTTTCTTATCTATTGTTTATAGAAAAAGGTTAAAGTGCTTTAAATTGTTGTTCTAGATATGACTACTTATCTAGGGAATTAGTATTTATCCGTAGATACCAAATTCTCCAAAACAGCATAGAGCCTCCTATGATGTCAAATGATGTTTACATAGATCTTCGAAACCCTCAACTATAAGCACTTCATCAAGTCCCTCGTGTATCTGACATAGATAGATTCAAATAGCCTTGGTCATTCTAAAGAAGTGATGTAGCCTATTTAGAAAGAGGAAACTACTTCTGAAACAATCATATATCCCTCTACATTTACACCAAGGTTGAAAATCTAGCAGTCCCTTAATGAGTTTCTTTAGAAGTCAACTTTGAAACTTAACCCTATTCAATAACCAATGTTAGAATAATTTGCTACTAAACTCTAATCCTCCTTTGATCCCCTTGAAAGTAAACGTAATAGATTTTTAATCAAATCTCAAAGTAGAATGTTTGGTGAGTAACCTGTTGAATACATTATTCCTACTAAATATAGTTGTTGAAAAGCTCAAATTCATCACACATCTCCTGAGCGAGTAGAGATTTCGCCTTAAGAATCATTTTTAGCTTATGTCCCTCCATTACATCGTGGTAGTCCACCTACCCATTCTTCAATTTCCAGCTCTTCATCATCACCCCCTATTCCAAGCATGAACATGCCACCAAGACCTTGGCGAATGTTGGGTGTAGTTAATGTTGCTAGGCCTGAACATGACCTACCAAAGCACCTAGAAAATTTTCTCCCAAAATTTAACAGATATTGCGGAAGCTACTAAGGAGAATATTTATAAATTCATGCTTGATGTTAACAATATAGGTGTTGAGAAAGAATATGTTGTACTAAACCTATTTCTGGTAGTTCACAATACCAATTAGATGCATCACATATTGGGATTCTTTTGAAACAATTTTTTGAAGAAATTTGGGGAAGATAAGACACGAACCACATTAGCACTCGAACATTCCAAGATTGAGATGAAACTTAAAGAAAAAATTAAGCAATTTTAATCAATTCTTCATGAACCATTTAAAATAAATTTCATATGGTACTAAGCAATCGATGATGTGTTGATTGAGTTTACACTGTAGCTCTACCATCAACTATTTTTATGTTTGTTAAAAGAGTACGAAAACAAACTCTTGTGTAGACTCTAGATGAAAATTTAAAAATAAAAATGAAGTCTTATTTATTGCATGAACAGAAGAGAAAATCCATATAGCTCCCATTAATAAATAAATGATTACAAAAACCACTAAACAAAAAAATATAAGGATCCTTTTAACATGCAAGTTCTTAAAAGAACGATCAAGAAAATGTTAAATAAAATAACAAATATTAAAATTACTTCAATAGAAGGTCCATAAAATAGGAGATTGTGGATACCTTTTAAAAGGAAGCATGCTCTTCCTCAAAATCAACCTCCAATTGAAGAAATCATGTTTGAATATGTTCCGCATGAAAAATTCTGCAATGCTCACAATGCTAAACAATTTTTATAAATATGTCTAAAGATTTTATGAGTTAAAAAGAAGAAGAAATTTCTTAAGTTAATGAAGAAGAACCAACAAAAGAATATTCTTTTGTTAATGTCTTATGGGATGTTTTAGTAGAAGCAAATAATGAACATGCATATGATGAAATTGAGGAAATATAGCTTAGACTAAAAGTAAGGGTCCTAGTTCATCCCGTGCAGATCCTAATACTTAGGATCCCATAAGGAAAACAACACCAACAAAGAAGGCATATTCTAGTTCAAACAAAATTGTTGATATTAAAACTCTATAATATGATTTAGTCGAAGACATGAATAAAACTAGATCTAATATCTCTTTTTATGAACTATCAAAACTTACTCAACAAAGAAAAATGTTTCAAGCTTTAGAAGCCAATACAGCTAATATTAATACGCGAGATATTGATAACTCTTCATCCAGTAAAGTAGTTCACATTAAACAATATTTGATTGGACACAAGTTTGCTTCACACGATACTTCTTTTCAATTTGCTTTTCAAATTTTTAACTGAAATGTCCATAATTGTATGATCGATCCTAGTGCCTCACTGAATTCATGCTAACTTTGATTACTAAGAAATCTACAACCACATAAACCCTCCACCCAAAAATATATATATATATATATATATATATATAATATATATATATTTATTGGAAGTTCTTAGGAGAGGTTCAGGAGTTTTTAATTATACTAGCATATAATCTTTAAAAAAATCAATTTATTGATGTAATAATTGTAGAAATCCGTAAATCTCACGGTTTAATACTAAGCAAAGACTAGTCACAAAAGATAAATGGTTATTTCTTAACTAACTAGTCACATCTCTAGTTATCATGAAAGGAGAAGCCCGATATGATTAAATTTGAATGTGAAAGGCACACTGAACTCGTTATTACTAATCTTGATGGTCCAAATGAGCCTAACATGTTCGTTCAAGATTCCCTCGATAATTACTTTTTATATTCTTGTTTTGGTAATTATGCTTCTGAAATATCTCATGTTTTTGAATCAAACAATTATACTTTAAATTTTGTACCTATTGCTGCTTCTAATTCCAAACATGAGGTTTCTTTCTTTGTAAATAGTGATGTAAATACAGATTGTTGGTCATTATACTTCAATAGTTCTAAATCAATCCAATTTGTTGACATTGGATGCATTGTTCATAACCCTCAATGTATTAAATTTTTATATCATGTAGATTAGATTTTGATTGTACCAATAATATAGCAGAGTATGAAGCTTTAATTCAAAGACTTGAAAAAGAAATTGATATGAAAGTTAAGAAATTAAAAATAATTAACAACTCTGAAAAAATTGTTAAACAAATTGATAAATAAATTCACTGTGTTTCCGACCACTTGAAACATTACCAAAAAATTATTTTGATTTAATTTAGAATTTTAACCATTTTGAAAAAGAAAAATATGTAGCCCACTCATAAAATGGAGATGCTAACTTACCGGGAATTGTGGCTTCGAAATTACTCCCTACAATTTATTTTTTGCCAAATAAATTCTAAATGGAAATCCTTTTTCGAACATAAGTGCCAGACAATGTTACAAACCTTATGGTAGTTGATTATGACACCCAAGTCAATGATTTTCTCACACTTGAGGATACTCTTCAAGGTTCTGTCATCGATGAGAATTAACATGACCTTCTATTGAATGTAGATTATGCAAATAAACGTGAACATAAAATCTTATCCCATAATTAGTAATATGTATTGAAAATATCTATGATTTTCCAGAAACATTCAACATTAGAGTAAATTATAAAACTCATAATTCTTCTATGAAACATGGAGTCATTAATTTGGGAACTGATGAATAATCATAATTCCCTTTATGAATGGGAAAAATTTATAAAACTTTTTAAATAATTTAAGGATATATTTAATTGTACATATGATGATATTAATATCAATGTTTATGATAAGAAAATTATTCAAAATTTCATCCCTATAAAACTAGACTCGACCAAGCTTTTTCAGTAGAAAGTTGGGAAAATAAACCCAAAACTTGAAACACAAATTAGAAAAAATCAAAAGAAAATGTTAGCGGCTAAGATCATCTTTCCAGTTAGGAATTCATAGTGGGTATCCAACCTTGTTCCAGTTACAATGTAAAATGGAGATATTAGGATTTGCATAGTTTTTAGAAATCTAAACAAAGCCTTAGAGATGGATAAATACCTTATTCCATCTATGCAGCAAATCCTGCAGCATTTTCAGCAAAAAGTCAGGAAAATAAATCCAAAACTTGAAACACAAATTAGAAATAATCAAAAGAAAATGTTAGCCGCTAAGATCATCTTTCCAGTTACGAATTCATAGTGGGTATCCAACCTTGTTCCAGTTAGAAAGAAAAATGAAGATATTAGGATATGCATAGTTTTTAGAAATCTAATCAAAGCCTTAGAGAAGGATAAATGCCTTATTCCATCTATGGAGCAAATCCTGCAGTCCCTTGTTGGATCTAAGATGTTTTCCTTGCTATATAGATTTTTCAGTTACAATGAGATCCTAGGTTTACATGTCGACCATCTTAAAACTATGTATAAGAAAAAAAATGGGAAAGTTTATATACAGGAAAGTGCCATTTGGTCTTATCAATGCTAAAGACCCTTTGCAAAGAGCCTTGGGTATCTCTTTTAGAGGATTTATTAATATATCAATGGTTACGTGAATTACATTACCATTTACATTAAGAATAGAGAATAGCATGTAGAACATTTGAGAAAAATCTTTCAAAGATGTAGAAAATATGGAATTTTATTGAATCCAAAAAATGTTGTGTTTGTTGTAACTGAGGTAAATTTTTTAGGCCTTAACCTCTCAAAGGATGGTGTAATAATTGATATTGATCATGTTAATCAATTCTACAAATCTCTTTACCACATAATAAAAAATGGTTGTAGTTATTTTTAGGAAAAATAAATTTTGTTAGAGTATTTGTTCGTGGCTTTACTAAAATCATTAAACCAATACAGGGCATGATAAAAAAGGGACACATATTTAAATGGAATTATGAAAAAAAGGATGCCTTCAAATCCATTAAACAAGTAATTGTTAATGAACCCTTTTTAATCAATCCTAATTTTGATAAAGAGTTTATTTTGTGCCATTTTTCTTCTAAATCATCTTATGCATCTCTCTTAATTCGGAAGAACAAAAAAAAAGTGGAAGTTTCAATATCATTTATGAGTTTAGGGTTACACAAAGCAGAGGTGAGGTATGTTGACATTGATAGACAAGTATTTTCTATGCATAAGGTAGTAAATAATTTTCATCATTTTCTCTTAAAATATCACACGACAATTATTATTCCCCATCCCGATGTCGACAATATTTGGGTGTAGAAAGACTTCGGGGATAAGTGAGCAAACTGGATAACCACACTCCAACAGTATGACCTAGAAAGCATACCTTTAAAAATGGTTTGTGGTTAAGGTTTATGCAAATTATCACCAAAATCTAAAGGGTTTCATAGTGATCATGATGAAGGTTGAAATGATGAATTTGAGGTGAGTCTTTGGGAATATATTTAAGTTCCTATGCCAACTGATACCTGGTATTATGAAATTAAATATTTTGTTTTAAATATTGTTGCTCCTAGTCATCTAACCCCAAAAAAGAAAACAACTTTAAGACTAAACTATGCTAGATATGAACTAATTGATGGAGTACTTTTCAGAAGAAAAAAAATATCATAATGTAGTACTGAGATTTCTTAAGAAGTATAATGCATAAAAAGTTATATCTAAGATGCATGATTGTCGAGCGAGAGTTCATTTTAGAGGAGAGACTACTAGACATAATTTCCTTTGGGCTAGTGTTGCACTTCCTACAACAATCCCTAATGTTTTTGTCCAATCTACATCAAATTTGGGTCCCTCCTTTGCTTTTTAAGCTTTGATGGTACCCCTATGGTCAAAGCCCTCCCATGACCTAGTTTTTATCAGAATATACAGTTATGTATACCTCCATGAGACATGTATCCTATGCTATCCTCTCTTATTTCACCCTCATTATTAGGGTTTATGGAATTTGCAATTAATCAATTAAAAAAATATTTATCAACCCTCTTCCTCCATTGATGATTTTTATAGGTGAAGGGTATTAAGATTATAGGAAAAAGATGTATTCGGTTTCTAAGAAGAATGTATACTATACTTATGTATATCTTTTGTATGTCAAGGTTTGGAGAAGGCTACAAGCAATATTAGAAGCCTACTACTACCATTACAAGTAGCTCTTAATGGGAACTAGATAGTATAAGGTCAATTGGATTAGAAGAAACGTCATGATCCACCAGTCATTCAGTGATGCCACATCACTGCAGAGTTCAACTTGGCTTCATACAGACTTGAGTTTGATGGTGGAAATGAGTCTGTGATGTTACATGCAAAAATGAGTTTGGAGTCCCCTCCACTTGGAATTTTCATAGGCTTCTTTCCCTATTACCTCGTAAATTGTTCACTTCTCCTTTGACTTGGATCTAATCACATTTTACCTTTGTAGGTCTATCTTTAAGCCTCAAAATACTTTTGTTTTTTTCCTTTTCGTAAGTTGCAATTGAAACTTGCAATGCTACCATGCCTAGGCACCTCTAGAAATGTGTTTTGTGACATAGACTATAGGGCTAATCTTCAAAGTTACAAATTGCAAGCACAATCCCTAAATACCAATCCAGTAGGCTCTAGAACCCATACTTGTTACTTGTGCCTAAAGGCTAGAGAGACACGGAGGCTTCACTAGGGGAGCAATACCATACCACATGGGTTCATATTGGGGGATATATATTGAGGAAAAAATGGCATAATATATTTGGGGATATATGGGGGTAAAGGATTTTTATATCGAAAGTTACAAACAAAAGAGCTCAAAGGTAATGGAAAAATAGAGAGGGGTATAAAACATGTTCATGAAAAAATGGGTACCTACAATATCCAGTAAAACTAGGGGTTTTTTAATTGGGTTGGTGTATTGGGTTTGTATATGTAGGGGGTTAAATAATGTGATTTTTAGAGGTATTTTCCAATATGTATTCAAATTAAGGTTATTGTTTAGTATGCCATGAACGCATTTGATATGTTAGAGGTTCATTGGGTGAAGCCCCTGTCTAGAGAGATAACTTAAGCCATAAATTGCATCTTCAATGCCTTATGAATTATTGACTACCTATTAGACTTGCAACTTGTGACTTAGAGTCGCAACTTGTGACTAAATTATATAGAGATAAGTACTCTAGTCACAAATGATATCTTCACTATGATATGACTTACTGACTATCCTCTAGATTTACAACTTGCGACTAGTCATTCCCGTCATCACACATGACTTATTCTACTCACAATTATCCATTGCGAATTTCACTACAAAGTGTGACTATGACTACAAATTATGATTGTAACTACAAGGTGCCAATGCAACTACAAATTATGACTATGAAAACTAACTATGACTGTGATTACAAGGTATGAATTTGACTAGAAAGGGTGACTGTGACTACAAAGTGTCACTTCCACTATGCATTGTGACTATGACTACAAAGTGAAACTACAACTACAAACTGTGAATCTGAGTACAAAGTGTGTCTGAGAATACAAGGAATATAAAAGGTCATAGAGAAGGTGACAAGCCACCTCCCCATTTGAATGAATTTGTTTTATTCCACTATTTTATTTGGATGGAATTGTTGAGCATGTACTTTGAATGGAAGCAATATTAATAAGAAGATTTTACTCCTTGGATTAGTTCCTATGCATCTTTATGGTATTTGTAATGGCTATATGGTATTTTTACTATGGGTGCACGTGTGCTTAGATATTGGGTATACATTGATAAATTAATTCTTGGTCTATGTGTTATATGTTTTCTTTTAATATTTTCTTTCTCATTCCATGCTATACTAGTAACTTATTGTGAATTAATTTGGAGTAAAATTCTTGTAATTGATTGCTTGTATGTCTTACATGGTCTTACCTAACTAGTTCCTTTCAAGGCATATTGTTCTTATCATTCTATTGTTAGATTTTTGTGTTCTATTCTAGAAGCTAACATTTGTGGGTTGATTTCATTTCCATTTTGATGGAATTTCATTCTTGTTCTCATGCCCACATCTCTACACTTTGATAGCCAAGAGTGAAACTGTCATGATGTCATCCAGACTCACATACTGGATGTGGATCTTATCCAAAACGGTCTAAAATCTAATTGGAATCGTACACCGAGCGACCCCTGTCTACTACTAGGACATTTTTCCCTATCAAAAAATATATAGTCTTGGCCTTCTCTATTTAAATATTTATATTTCGATGATAGGAAATGTAATTTGTGCCAAACATCTATTAGGAAAGAGAAGAGAATTTCCCTTCCTTTACAATCTATGAAGGTGGAAGGTCCTTTCAAATAGTGGATACTGAAGATCATTGGTGACATTGCTTTGAATTCAAGTCAATAACATAAATACATTCCCATCGTAATATATTATTTCACCATATGAACAAATTCTATCCCACTAAAGAATATGATTGATGATCAAGTGATCCATGTCTGGTCATCAACTTTTACCTATTTTTTAATAATGCATCATATTGTTCATCTTTAAAGTTAGCTTAATATGTTATGGATAAAGGTGTCACCATTAAATATTATTCAAATTACTACCCTCACAGAATTGTTTTAGTAGAGTCAACCAATAAGAACCTTATCCATATCCTAAAAAATGTAGCTCTCGATCTTCAGAAAAACTAGCATAAACAATTACCCAATTTCCTATTGAAATAGCTAGTCACATCTAATAAGTCATTAGGAAAATATCCTTATTTCCATGTTTTTCAAAGGAATCCATCCTACCTCCCAATATAATCATTCCACTATGAAATTATCCCAATCAATTTATGAGGAACCAATTGGAGACATGGAAGAAAGAATACACACCCTTTTAAAATTTGAAGAGGAAATGGAGAAAACAAAAATCGAATTCCATGGCCATCAACAAGTAATTAAGTGTTATTTTTATAAACACTCAAATACTGATAGAGATTTTATTTTTGGATATTTAATATTGAAGTGAGACAAAATCCTTAGCGATAAAAGCAAGAACACCAAATTTCAATGCCTCTCTCTAAGACCATTTCAAATTTCTATCAAATTAGTCCCTCCAACTTATCTTTTATAAACATTAGAACTGTATATTGAAAGCCTCACCACAAGTGACCAAATTTTAAAGAAATACTTGTCTTGAATTATTAAAATGTGTTTTGTACATATGTAAATATTATGTTCTTCCAGTGGTTTTGAGTCTTTTGACATTTTCTTTAGTTTTAGTAAGTTTTTGAATTTCATATAATGGTTTGAGTTTTTGTTTTTAAATTGGACCTAAGCTAATAGACACATAAGCTCATGGAGAAATTTTTATATCTAAACATTTTATTTAATTAAATATAATATTTTTTACTATAAACAATAATTATAATAAATATGTGAATACTTGATATTACTGTTATCTAAAAGTCACATAAAAAATCATTTGTCGACGAGTTTCGAACCAACCAGTGTGGTTCATCGTCAGGACAAGTTGAAGAACCAAACTGAGTGATGAGTTAAATGGGGGCAGCAAGTCATTCCAACAACGAAATTTGACTCATTAACGGTTAAACGTGACCTCTAACAGCTAGGTTTGACCAAGTCCAAGGGGAGGGATCTAAATTTTATTTAATTATTTTACTTTTCTCCTTATATATTATTATTATAATTATTTATATAATATTATTTACATTATATTATGTATTATGTTAATATCATTATTACTAATATTATATTATCAATATTAATATATTTATTTACCATTATATATATTTGTTCTTAGCATGCTTGCTACCCGTGTTTGTGAGAATTTCTGATGGAAGAGCTTGGAAGAGGAGAAGGCTATCTCCTAGATTTCTTTGTTAAAAATGGTTACAGTAGACACCTAGGTCAGAAAGCCTTCCTCAAGGCCCGTAAGGAGCCTTCAATCCAAAAATAACCTAAAGATTGTGTCATGGGGGTTCACCTTCCTTACATCCAGGGAACCACTGATAATATTGCCAGGATTCTGAAGAAGCACAATGTCCTCACAACCTTTAGACCTCTCAATACCATTCGTGGCTCCCTAAGATCTGTAAAAGATCCTATGGACCCTAAAGACATGAAGGGCGTCTATGTCATTCCCTGTTCCTGTGGAACACCATACATTGGTGAGACCGGTCTCTCTATTAATCAAAGGATTAATGAGCATTCGACTGACTTAAGGCATGGAAGGGCCAAGTCCTCGGCCCTTGCAGAGCATGCCAAGAAGACTAAGCATCATGTCTGTATTGAAGAGGCTCGTGTCATTGCAAAAGTTGCGCAGTTTCACCATCAGAAGTTTAGAGAGGCCCTTGAAATCGAAAAAAGGCCTGATAACCTTAATAGAGATGACGGCTGGAAAATTAGTAGTTGCTCGATCCCAGCGTTGTCTTCCCAGCCTCCTCATTCTTTATTTTCCTTTATCCTTATCCTCCCTTAATCCGGTTTGAATTATAAATTATAATATTTGAATCTCTTGAATCCTTGTCCTAGAAAATGAAATTATCCTTATCATTTAGTTATAACTTGGGCTATTATAAATAGTACAATAATAACACATGTAATAATAATATTAGTTCTATAAATAAAAAATAAATTACCATATTATGATAGCAATATTAGGCCTAGAGTTAATATTATGATTATTTATCTTAATAATGAAGTAGTTAGTTTTATTAGTTTTATCATAATAGTATTATTGAGATTACAATATTATATAATAAATAAATAAATATGTATGAACTAAAAATAATAGTTTCTTAGTTTAATTAAGTTCAGATAAAAGAGTTTTGTGAAATAATATTTACCATTTTTTTGAATAAATAATATTATTAAATAATATGATATAGATGGTAAACATTAACATTCATTAATAATATATTAACTAATGTGATTATTTTTTTTTTAAATTGTTAAATATATGTTATAAAAGAATAATTTTTAATAAGATTAATTTAAAATGGATAAATAAATAATACTATATAAATATTAATTACTTTGAGTTCTAATTAAATCTTACCTTAAATAATAAATTGGTATATGATAATAATTATACCATTATATTATTCTAATATTAAATAAATATTATTGTTATAATATTATATTTATATAATTATAAATATATATAATATAATGTTAATAAATATATTATATTGATATTTAAATTAGAATAATGAATTAACATTTAATAAATAATATTATAATAAATAATTAAAATAATAATATATAAAGAGAAATAAAATAATTAAATAAAATTTAGGTCCCTCCCCTTGGACCTGGTCAAACCTAGCTGTTAGAGGTCCTGTTTAATCGTTAATCAGTCAAATTTAGCTGTTGGAATGACCTATTGTTCCTATTTAACTCATCGCTAAGTTTGGTTCTTCAACTTGTCGTGACGATGAACCACACTAGTTGGTTCGAAACGCGTTGACAAATGATTTTCTATGTGATTTTGCCGAAATTATTCTCACAAACAAGATTATGGATCACGAAAGTTTGAATTCTTTAATAATTTCCCTGCACGGAGAAGCCATTGCGAATAAAGTTCATCGTTTCGAGCGGGCACGCATGCAGGTCACAAAGTTGAAGTCCGATCTAGCATTTCTTAAGCGATGCAGGGATTCCTCAGTTATTCCTGACTTTGCCCTAATTAAGCATAACCTTAATATCCCCAGGAATCATGGCATTTTTCTTAGGGCGAGCTTAGGGCTGCCTAGATCTGAAATTTGCAGAGTAAGGAAGAGTCTGGACCATCTTTCCTGGCTTCTAATGGCTACGCATCTTGAACTTCCGAGTCTTTTCCCCGTGCCCCTTTGGACAAGGATCGATGCCTTCTCGACTCATAAATCCCTGCGATTGGAGGAGTTACTCAAGCTCAGGCAGTCCGCCAAGTTTCTTAAGCTTTCCAGGTGTTCGGCTTCACACTCAGATTTATCTTCTGATCCTCAATCGAACATTAGGATCTCGGTAAGCCAGGTTTAATTCCTCAAGTCCTTGGTTTTAGGCACTCATTTATCGGTCTGCTCCGATTCTCCCTCCTCCAGCTCTGGAAAATCGAGGGACTGCGTGGAAATCAATTTTGCATCCCTGCCTCCCAGCCTTGAATACGGCATTGAAACTAGTCAACGCGGTATACTGATCCGTTCTCCTCCCTCAACCAGCAATGATATTGGTTCACATCCTCTTCGTGCGGTTAGTGGGTCCTCTCTTCTGCGGGCTTCCCCTCTGCTCAACAGCTCCGGTCGATCCAAGGTTGATGCGGTTGCGGTGGTTCTCTTAGCCCCCGATCTCGATGATAAGTCTCCGGACATAACGTATCAGAGCTATCCTCAGCAGATGGAGTTCGGTGGCGGGTTGGCGTGCGGTGGTAAGGTCTTTGTGGTTCTTAGCGGCGGCAGTTCGGTCTCTTGCATGAGTGGAAGTGATGATTGTATCGTGGTAAATTGCCCTCCTGGTTTATGCAATAGTGAGTTTGGCAAATTTATTCACTGCGATAATAATAAAAATGATAATAATTATAATAAAAATAAGTAATATGAAAATACTATGGATCATAATAATGGTATGACTAATAATAACGTTATTGTTGGTAGTAATAGTAAGGATAGTAATAGTATTAATAATTTTAATACTATTAACTATAACGGTGAAGCAAATAATTATAATATTAGCTATGATAATAATTATAATATAAATAAGAATTATGAGAATACTATCGATAATAGTATGACTAATAATAACATTATTGATGATAGTAATAGTAATGATAGTAATAGTATTAATAATTTTAATATTATTAACTATAATGATAGTAAAGTAAATAATTATAATATTAGTAATAGGAATTATAATGATGATG
This sequence comes from Pinus taeda, assembly GCA_000404065.3. Lineage (NCBI taxonomy): Eukaryota > Viridiplantae > Streptophyta > Pinopsida > Pinales > Pinaceae > Pinus > Pinus taeda. The sequence continues at coordinate 136,844 of APFE030146380.1, forward strand.
GTAACTATGATGATATGGTAACTAGGAATGAGGAAATTAATAATGATAATAATGTGAGCAAAAATGAAGACAATAATCTTAATAATAGTAAAGTGAATAGTAGTCATTATATTTATTATAATAATAAGGGAGCAGTTAGGAATGAGAATAGGGATTTCCATAAGAATAGTAACAATAATAAAAATGGTAAGGAATTTCTTAATAACAATAATTATAACCTTGGAGGATATTCTCGTCATCTCCCTCCGGACAATAAGGTGATCAATTTGTCCAGCTTTTCCTTTCCCCCTTCGGTTTTCAGTCTCTTAGGAAAAGGTCTTAATTTTGCCTTAGCTCCTATTAAAATTCTTGTTGAAGACATCATCTGCGACATAGAATTTGGCATTAAGAACCTTCCTGATAAGACTAAAGACACGATTATGTAAGATTGTGCCATGGCCTTGAGGAGAGAAAAGCCTCCCCGGAGTAATATCAGCAAAGTTGAGTTGGAGGCTCTAAAAACGTTAAACCAGAATCGCGATGTCGTTGTCTTGAAAGCAGATAAAGGAGGGGTTGCCGTCATCCTTGATAGAGAGGATTACCGAAATAAGATGCTTGATCATCTTTGCAATAATGGAAGCTATAAAAAACTTTCTAAAAATCCTATTAAAAGGGTTTCTAGAGCAGTCGCTCTTGCGATTAAGTCATGCAATTCCACTAATCCTCTGTCCAAGAAACTCATAGAAAGCAACCCCATTACACCTAGGATTTTTGGCCTTCCAAAAGTCCACAAGGAAGGGGTTCCCTTGAGACCCATTGTCAATACCATAGGTGGTCCTACTTACCTCCTTGCCAAATTCCTCACCTTGAAGCTGAGACCCTTAGTTGGTCACACAAAGTCTTTCGTCAAAGACTCTACCTCATTTATTGATGATCTTAAGAGAATTAAGCTTGAACCTGAGGACATTCTGGTAAGTTTCGACGTGGTCTCCCTATACACTTGTATTCCCATCAATGAGGCCATGGAGGTTATCAACAAGCTTACTGACCCTAATACTGCTCGGTTGGTTGAGTTGTGCCTTACTTCCACCTTTTTCAGCTTCGAAGGAGAGTTCTATGAGAAAACCTACGGAGTTGCCATGGGCTCCCCCTTGTCGCCTGTTGTCGCTAATCTTTTTATGGAGGATTTTGAGTCCAAAGATTTGGCCTCCTCTCGTCTCTTGCCGAAGCTTTGGAAGAGATTTGTAGATGACACTGGTGTCGTTTGGTCTCATGGTCAGGTTGAGTTGGATCTTTTCTTCCGTCATCTCAATAACCAGTCCTCCGCCATCCAATTCACTATGGAAATGGAAGTCAATGGATGTCTTCCGTTCCTGGATGTTCTCATCTCTAAGAATGAGGATGGTTCCTTTTCTCACCAGGTTTTTCGAAACAAAACTCATACTGATCAATATCTATATGCTAGCTCCCATCATTTCACGGCTCTGAAGTTGGGCGTTCTTAGCACGCTTGCTACCCATGCTGTGAGAATTTCTGATGGAAAGAGCTTGGAAAAGGAGAAGGTTAACCTCCTAGATGTCTTTGTTAAAAATGGTTACAGTAGACACCTGGGTCAGAAAGCCTTCCTCAAGGCCCATAAGGAGCCTTCAATCCA
>APFE030146380.1:148304-185368 GCA_000404065.3 Pinus taeda
AAATAAACCACTTAATAAATAATAAATAATAAAAATAATACAAAATAATAAGTAATAATAAAAATAATGAATGATAATAAATAAATCATAATAAAAATAATAAATAAATAAAAATGATAAGTAATAAAAATAAAAATAATAAAAAACAAAAAAACAAATAATAATAAAAATAAAAAACAAAAATAACAATAAAAAAAAAAGAAAATTATCAAAAAATAGCATGCCGACACATGGAGGGTGGGCATGTGGCATGCAGACACATGGAGGTGTGCATGTGGTTTCCCATCCAAGGCTTTTTCTATTTAATGAATGATGAGGAGGATGGAAGGGGTTCGATCATTCTGAGGTTCCATATTCATTCTCTTGGGAGAATTCTAAGACTTAGGAATACTGGCAGTAGTCGTTGATTGAGGGCTCGGGGGTGGCCAGTTGTTGTAGAATCCTGCACAATTGAGCCTACAGTTGGGAGGAGAGTCGTCCCCAAATCTTGTGGTCACTTTGCAGCCGGGAAATACAGGTATAATTTCATTGAAAGAATTGTTTTCCTTTTGACATTAGCTTTAGTTTTACTTGTGCTGTTACAAACTTCACTATTCTTTGATTAAATATGCCTTTCTCGACCATCAATAAGCACTTTGGATGTAACAGCACCAAAACAGGGAACTTTTGGAGGAGAGTCTACCATGGACTTCATTTCCATTTTCTTATACATTTGGTTAGATGTACCTAATTTGTTTAATGCATATATAATTTTTTCTGAGTTCCAATATGATTCTCCCTAAAAACAAACAGATAAATCTGATGCAGCCTTGCACCAATGAGTAAATGATGTAACGTTTCAATTTAAAACAACAGAATTGGTCCACAGTAAAAAAGCCTTCAAGAGCCATCCATTTCCTCCAACTGGCTACCTCGAACATCTTATCAAGTGGTATGATACAACCTTGGATTTTACACCAACAAGTATAATGATGTAATCATTCAGTTAAAACAATAGAACTTGTGCATAGTAAGATAGTAATGAAGGGTTATCCACTTTATTGAATTCGCTACACCATTTTTTTAGCCGTTGAAAATGCATCATATACCACATTAAAAATCAAAGAGATCTGGGGTTTGCCAAAATATTTTGTAAAAGAAATACTTGTTTAGATTATAACAAGCAGATCATTGGTTACACAATCAATCACAAAAATTCCATTTTTAAGGGAATAATAATCCGTTAACTTGATCAAACAAGGGAAAGGGTACAGGGTCATAGAAAATGTGGATTCAAGCAGTCGCTGTAACGTTTTTGAGTAACCCACTTATTTTGATAATGTTTTTGGTTTTGTCTAGGTATTTTTCCATGAATAGGATAAAATGTTGCTACAGTATTTTTTTTAAACATTTGTTAAATAAAATGCTATAGTACTCCATGCACCTGCCATGTGTTAGCACCTAAATCTGCCTCAGGCTGAAGGAAGGCAAAATTCAGGGTAACCACAAACCACGCTCAGTCTGGTAGCTAGCCCTACCAGAACAAGAGAGGGCTCTCTCCGAGTCACACTCAGTGAATAAGTAAATGAAATGGCCTGAGATGACTTAAAATGAAGTATTTGTCTTAGGCTAGTAAGTGGAAATGAAAATAAGTAGTGATTTTTATGAATGACTATATTTCTGGGATGTTATGGGACCACTGGACCTCAATGAACAGAAAACTTAAAATGAAGGCACAGATTATTTCGCCTCAACGCTGACTGCAATTCTCTGCATGTCTTCCATTGTGGCTGGTTCCCTTCTCTCAATTGATAAGTCATATCAGCATCAAAACCATCCGGGAATTTCACCATGGCTAGTCTCACAGGCGGCCTTAGATCATCTGGAATTTCATTGTACACTGTATTGAATCTCATGCAATAATCTTGGACTGAATCACCAGCATTTCTCTTGATTTGCTCCTATTCGAACGGAATTTGAAGAGGGTTCTTTTTCACTTCCCAGCGGTTCAAGAATGTTCTATGTAGGTTTGCCAAGGTGGCGATACGTGTAGCCAGTAAACCTCTGAACCATTTCTTCACCTCACCTACAAATGTTTGTACAAAGAGCCTCATTAACACGTTCTCCACAGTGATATCATAAATTTCACAGAAGTCTGTCATTCGTTCCACGTGTTGCTGCGCAGTAATGTCACTGGGAGAGCCATCAAAGAATGGGATTTTTCTTTGGTAATCAGTGGGCATATCATCTAGAACTTGGGGTGGAACAAGGGGTACAAAATATGCAGCCATCATTTTTGGTGGATTTGGCCTTGGAGGTGTTGGAGGAGTGTGCACAGTTTGCAAGGGGCTTGCAATTGGATTTTGGAGCGGTGTCACAATGTAATTATCAATTAATATATTAGCTCTCTCTGTTTCGAGCTCTACAAGAAATTGCAGATCAGGGACAGTATAATCAACAACGCTTTCGGATTTAGACTCAAACAATGATATATCGAACCAATCGTCGAACAGAAGCTCTTCAAGATACTCAAAAATGTTGGGACGTGAATATGATTTGAACACGGGAGTTATGGTGCTCTCTTGACGAAGGAGCTTGGGGATCAAATTGGGGTTTCGAAGATATGGGGAGGATCTGGGTCTGGATTGGCTCTGGTATATCGTCTCGAAGCCAGCATGGTATTGAGAAAAATCACAGGACACAGCCAACTTGCTCAGCCTTTCCAATCCTAAGCTCATCATCCAGGAGCTTAAAATTATTAAGAAACATGGGGATTTGATTTCAAACTTAATATTTCCCCAGTGGAGTCGCCACTATGTTAGCACCTAAATCCGCCTCAGGCTAAAGGAACGCAAAATTCTGGGTAACCACAACCCACACTCAGTCTGGTATCTAGCCCTACCAGAACAGGAGAGGGCTCTCTCCGACTCACACTCAGTGAATAAGTAAATGAAATGGCCTGAGATGACTTACAATGAACTATTTGTCTTAGGCTAGTAAGTGGAAATGAAAATAAGGAGTGATTTTTATGAATGACTATATTTCTGGGATGTTATGGGACCACTGGACCTTAATGAACAGAGAACTTAAAATGAAGGCACGGATTATTTCGTGAGGCAAGGTAGGCTGAAAGCATAGCAATTTAGTTTTAAAATATGGCGGAATGGAAAGATTGATTAAGAAGGTGAAAAGGGCATGGGTGACATGAATCCTTTTCAACAGAAGAATGAACACTGTACATGAAATTTTCCCATAGGTAGAGCAATAGAATTGAATTCTACTTGATCTCACTCGAAAAATTTCACCAGAAATGGATACGAAATGAAACTATGGAACATAACAAAGAAATGGAGAGAATGATTAAGAAAGTGAAAAGGGCATGGACAACATGAATCCTTTTCAACAGAAGAATGAAACAATGCACATGAAATTTTCCCACAGGTAGAGTAATAGAATTGAATTCTACCTGATCTCACTCGAAAATTTTCACCAGAAATGAATGCAAAATGGAATACAAAACATAACAACATACATATGAAACATAAGAGAAACACTTGCTATATTCACAAACACAGGAATCTCATGAAATAGAGCTGCTGCCTTTCATTAATTCTCTATAAAAATATACAATGCAGAAACAAAGTTTCTTTCCCACAGTCTCCCAGAAGTTACAAGCCAACCAACCCTTTGAAAATAACTTGCATACAATATATAGAATGTGTCATGAAGAGATAGAACGCCCAGGGGTTGGGAAGTTACTCAAATCATTTCAAAATGGAGATGGAGAGCCAACCATCAGCTACAGGTCCAGCACTGCAAATATGACATTTGGCTTTGGGGTGACCGTTCGCCTTCCTTCGCCACTTGCATAGAAGCCAATATAGAGAAAAAAACATTTTAAATGTTGCCTTTGGTGCCAAGAAACCGAAGTGTAGATGAGCGGGCCCACTTGGAGAAGTCGCAAACCAAAATTTCGCGAAACAGAAGCAAATTGGCAATTTTTCCTCTGTGTGTCGTGCTACTTTGGGGCCTGTTTTGGGGCACTTATAGGTCTCAAAAATGTGCCCAAGTGAGCTTGCTAGAAAGCTTGGCTTGTCTACTTTCTAACCCCACTAGAATTTCTAAATGTGAAGCTCATTTGCCCCTCCAAATCTTCATTCTCCCAAGACTGCATTCTGTGTGTCCAAAAAGTGGCAGAAAGGCCATTTTTGGGTGTTTTTTGACCTTTAGGAGACCCAAGACTTATTTAAATTTCTAGTCCGGACACCAGTAGATGTATTTTTCGATGATGAATCCAAAAATGCAAACCTTTTCTCGATTGGATTGCTAGAATTTTAGTGTCGTGCAGGGTGCGCGACACACAGGGAGAAAATCCTTTTTTTTTACCAAAACATTTCCCTGTGACCAAAATTTGCCCAAATTTTTTGAGATTTGGGATAGAATTTCTCTATGGGGTGCTTTGTTGACTCAAGGAGGCCTCAGCCAAGATCCTGAGCCTATCTTTCTCTTTTTCCCTTTTTTCCCTTTTTGTGGCTTTCCTCAGTTTTGCTTTCAAACTCCTTATTCGGGCTCTCAAACTCAAGTTTCATGCCCTGTAATGATGAGCCATGTGTCTCAGCAGTGTGTTGTCTTTGCCAGCCTTGTTCAACCATTTGTCCTGGTGCATGTTGACTCTCTCAAGAACAGACTCACGATCATCCATAACATGTTGCTCCAATGAAATGAATTCAATCCTCATCTGTTGGGCAGTTAGGCGATCCTCACGAATGTTCTGCAACTCCATGATCACATGTTGGTCTTCTAGTTGTTTGTTCCTCTACTCCAAATATTTGATGACCCATCTAGACCTCTCGAAATTGAGTATCAAATCTTTTATTTCTGTGTCCTGCTCCTGAATAATCATCCTAAGTTTGGCATTTTCTGCCTCTGTCTCTTCATCCGGAATGAGGATGACACTGGTCTCTTGAGCACCTGATGGCTCACCTGAAGGCCCCTCCTCATGCATTGGCTCCTTACCTCTGTCCTATCCCTATGTCGTCGATGCCAGAAGTGAGGCCCCTTCCACCCCAGGTGGAGATAACACTCGCTTTGCTGCTACAAACAAAGGCGTGGTGCCTTTCGGATAGCCTCTCTAATATGTGATGGAAAATGGCACCACAGTGGTCTCATGGCACTCATGTTGATGAGAAGTACTCCCTATCTCATGTTTTGCCTCTGATACTGCCTGTGGAGCACTTAAGAAGTCACGGGAGATGAAGTCCTCCCAAGCAATGCCCTGCAATCTCAAATGATGGTCCACCAAAATATGGATAAGGGCAAAGTGATATACGTTGTTGAGCTGCTGTCGAGGGGTCTTGTGCTACATGAATTTTCTCATCCTCTCTATGCTCCCACAAATGAAGAATGGGAGGTTCATCATACGCACCTTGGTGAAGTGCATAAGTAACCTGATGTGATAGGCATAAAGGCGAGAAAACCTACCCTCACAACTAAAGTATTTCATGATCAATCTCATGAGCAGAGCATAATCATCTCTCAGAAATTTGAATTGGAAAACTCTCGTGAGCTGACTCAAACAACTAGCTTTTATGTAAGGCGCATAAAGTTCCCTCTCCACCTTCATCTTCTTGTGCCACTGCTCTCCAACATTCGATATGCCTGTTGCCACTGATATGGTTTCGGGTGTCAATGTGAAAGTGACCCCTGCCAAGATAGACTGTCCTCCATGTAGGTGGAGTACAAAGAGGCAGGCTAACTCATGATGAATTCTGACATTTGCCACCCTCTGACAAAATTCGAAACATGCCAAGTGCTGGAAACAAGACATAGCGAGAGGGCATGCCTATAACTCCGTGAGGGTGTTTGGTTCATCCCTGACATGTCTGCCACTCCTAGGTCTTCGGGGAGCCTGTTCTCCTGAAGCTGTATCACTGTGGGTTTCCCCCTCATAATCTGATGAAGTTTCCAATGCCATTACTGTTGTTTGTACCCTGAATTTCTTTGTTGCCCTCTGAATCAACTGAACTGATAGATGCTCTGCAAATCTACCACTAGGGGGGACAATAAAATAGGGAGTATCAGGAGGGGAATGATGAAATAGGGATAGGGGTTTAGAGGGGAAATTTATGAGGGATTTGGGAGTGTTTGGGGTGTGGTTTTGGTGGGGTAGGGTTAAGGCACTCTTGAGCTATATCAGTAAGGGGACAAAGGGATAGGATTGCACTGTAGCTAGGGTAACCATTAGGGGAAAATGCTCCCAAGGAATTAGCTGACAGAGTTAGGGTAGGAGCATAATTGATAATTAAGTTACTGTAGCAAAACCCTAACTATTTGCAATTCTTTGTGTCATTTTGTGTTTTCTTGATAGAATTTTTTCTTTGATGTCATGGCCACCAAGATATATTTTTCCTTGAATTTAAGGATCAATGATGAGATGGTTTATGGGCAATTTTTCAATGTTGAGAACCAATTTACAAAAATTTGAGAGATTTGGTGGTATTTTTAGGCTCACAGGCCTGTGCGCTGCACGCTTTGCCCAATGCGCTGCACACCGGGTATGCGCCGCGCCAGTGTGAAGTTAACACTGTGGCCGGGATCCCAGTGCGTCGCGCGCCCTGAGTGCGCCGCGCCACATTTTGTGTGCACCGCGCGCGGTCAAATGACACAATTTGCTTGGAAAATAGGGGATGGGTCTTAGTGGAGTTTTCTAAGGGGTTTTCTTAGTAGATGTGGGGGGGATATGGAAGTGAGGACGATGAGGAGTGAGAGGAAGAGGAGAGGGGAAACAAAACCTTGGTGGATTCTTCAAATTTACAAACCCCCATTATCACTTTTTCTTTCAGGATGATTGGCATGGATGGCCAATATGTTTTGGATCTCACTTGACATCTTAGAAACAGCTAAACATTGACCAAGTTGATTGGAGGAGAGGTGTCAAAGGCCTACCTCGTGATTTGATAGCTTTCACAAAGATTTGAAATGGTTTTGCATCGTTTTTAGCTGTTGGACTATGTGTTCCGCATGCTCTTCCCAATGCGCCGCGTGCCTTATATGCGCCACGCCTATGTATTCGTTCAACAGCGGACTGACTGTGTATGCGTCGGGTGCAGTGGATGCGCCGCGCTCCTGCCTGTGGGTGCCGCGCTTCCCAAATCACCTACCAACTCACTCAAACGCTCACCAATCTCACTCTCCCACCTTTTGAAATGTCTTTCTAAGTCTCCAATGGCACAATGGCTTTGCTTTGGGCCACAATATGTATTTATAGGCTTGAGAGAAACTGGTTTGATTTTTTCCTCTTTAAAAAACCCACTTTCTAATGTTGAGTTTTGCACCATTTTATTGACTTTTAAAGCACTCAGTTTTTTCCATTTTTTCTTCGAAATTTTGGCTCTCTTGATGAAATTTTCAGCATTCCTTTGTGGGGATTGTGTGACTGGGCCTCTAGCTTTAACATCCATGACTACATCTAAAAATGTCAACTGTCGATTTCTGGAAAATTTTGTCATAGTTGACCTTGCTTGACTTTTCTTCAAAACAGAGCTTTGAAGAAGAGTCAATGTCTCTTGTGGTGATGACGAAGCTTTCTGCACTATAGGTGTATAAGGTCTCCCTCTGACCTGCATCGCTTGTTTCTGAACATGTTTTTTCAAGGAACAAACTGATGAATTTCTAGACTCAAACCAAAAATGACTCTGTCCTGAAATAGGACCAGACCTTGACTATCATGAATTTCATTGATTTTGGACTAAGACCTGAACCAGCATGGGCCAGACATGAGGGAAACTGACTAGCATGACTTTCTCCATCAGGTCATGGCATGTCCCTAGCGAAATGCAACTAGAAGAGAGGAGCGGGACACCTAATCATGAAATGCATAAAGAGTTTTGATCCTTAATGGAGGACTTGACTAGGCAGACTCTAACATTGACTCCAACGGGGGATGGTAGCTCCTTGGAGGTGCCAAGAATAGCAGATCTCTGGAGGAGCTAGACAATGCCTCTTGGTCCATTGGGCTATGGAGTCATCATTGTGATAAACAATACGGGACTCTGACTTATTTATAAAACAGAAAGACCAAAAGACTTACTCAAACGTGACAATAAAATAACTCAAAAATTGACTTTACAGACTAGAACCAAATTGAAAAAAAAAAATGGTATTTACAATGATAGTGGAAGCAGCGTTCATAGATCAACAGTGATACCATTTGAGCAGCCGACCATTGATCGGCCCTCCAGGACAATCTTCTCCGCTTATTCACTTGAGAAGAAAGGCATTCTGACCCCTGTATGCTGCGATCGTGAAAGGACCTTTCCATAATTTTTCGAACTTTTCGTGTTTGCCTTTCTCCTCGTTTCTTGCATCCCATTTTAGCACTACATCGTCCACCTGAAATCTATCAATCTTTGCCTTTCTATCATAAATTTTCTTGATTTTCTCCTACAATTTGGATGTGTTCTTGAAGACTTCTTCTCTTGTTTGTTGTAAGTGGATCATTTGATTCAGCCTTCTCTGCATGGGATCTTCCTCACTGCCAGCCTCTTGAAGGAGTTTGATCACCAGGGTAGCAAGAGAAGCGGGAAATACTGTGTCCACTCCATAAGCAAGCTCAAATGGTGACATACCAATGGATTTTTTGTGAGTGATCCGATCTGCCGAAAGCGCATAAACCAACCTCTTGTTCCAGCTCTTCTTATTTATTTCCACCAACTTCTTGATGATGTTGACTAAAGATTTATTTGAAGATTCCACCAGCCCATTGCCTTGCAGATGATAGGCAGTTGAATGACCCAAAATTATGTGATACTTATGACAAAATTCTACCATCCTTTTTTATTTAAACGTTGCTACATTATCGGTGATTATTTTGTTGGGACAACCAAAGTGAGACAAGATGTTATTTTCGAGAGATTAAATGATTACCATGTCCGTCGCCTGTCTAGTAGGGGCTGCCTCCATCCATTTTGTGAAGTAGTCCATGGCTGTAAGGATCCATCTATGCTGCTCGGAAGATGCGGGATGAATTTCCCCAATGAAATCCAACCCCCACTGCAGAAAAGGAGCGCTCACCTCGATAGGCTTGAGTGGCAGAGGCTATAATTTCTGCTTTCCTTCGAAAATTTGACACTTATGACAGTGCTTTACCATCTTATGCACATCAGCAAACAAAGTAGGCCAGTAGTACCCTGCTCTCAAAATTTTGTTAGCTCTTGATTTCCATAAAATATGACCACCACACTCTCCTCCGTGGAAATCTTCCATGGCTTTCTTTGCCTCCTCTTCCACCAGGTAGTTTAACAAAATGCCACGGGATCTTTCCAATACAGTGCAAAATTTAAGATGCAAAACTTGGTAGCTTTCAATTTAAGTGTTCTCGCTAGGTTTCTAGCCATGCCAAGCGGTGGTGATAGATTTTACAGCACATATATTATATCAGAATACCATGGGGACAACGAAAACATTTCGGATACGTGAATTGGCATTCCTTCCTCATTATCATCGGTGAGGGCAACGATCAGATTTATGTCCAATTTATGCAAATTTGATTAAGCCATTAGCTTCGCCAACCCCTCTCCTTTGATCAGCTTTGTAGGCTTTATCTCCACATCATACTCTAGCAAGGATGCAATCCATTTGCCTCTTCTCCCTTCCAGATCAGTCTGTACCAAAACATCCTTTACAGTAGTAAGGAACATTGGCCAGAGTGTGAGAATGTAGGATATATACCGGGAAATCTTTCAATGCCTTCACCAAGGCCAGGGCTTGCTTCTCAATGATGTTATACTTTAAAGCTGCGTCTCTTATAGCTCTGCTGAAAAATGCAATGGGTCTTTCATGACCATCTCTCTTCTGCAATAATACTGCTACCATAGTATGCTCCGAAGCAAAAGAAAATACTATGAAATCCTAAGTATAGTCCAGGCTTACTAGAACTGGAGCTGAAGAAAGGGCCAATTTGATCAAGTTGAAAGATTTTACCGCCTCATTGGTCCATTTCACCTGGTTGTCCTTTTTAAGCATGTTCGTCATTTATTTCAAGTGTTCTGCAAGATTGGGTACAAAAAAACGCAGAAAATTCATCTTACAATTGAATGATTGTATTTCCTTTTTGTTTATGGGCAGATCAATTTGCTGAATTGCTTGCACATGTGCTGGGTCTATACGAATGCCATATTTTGAAATGATGTGCCCAAGTAATTTGCCTTCTTCCATGGTGAACAAGCTCTTCTTAGGATTCAACGATAGACCATATTTCCTGCATTTTTGAAAAACAATTTTTAGGTGATGAATGTGTTCTTCATCAGATTTTGAAAACACCGTCAGTACACCACCAAAAATAAATCCTTCTCATTTGCAAATGCCAATTCCATTTCACGTTGAAATGTGGCACCTGCATTCTTTAAAGCGAAGGGCATTTTGGCATAGTGAAAGGTTCCCCATGGAGTGGTGAATGTTGTCTTGTTGCTATCATCTTCATGGATGGAAATCTGGCTATATCCGGAATAACCATCAAGCAATGACATACGAGATGCCCCCACTACTCGTTGAAGTATTGGTCCATCTTGGGCAGCGGATAGTTGTCCTTCAATGAGACCTTATTTAGATTTCTGAAATCAATGCATAGGCGAATCTCATCAGTCTTCTTATGTACAGGCACTAAGTTAGATATCCAATCTGAAAATCTGATGGGCACAATGATACCTAATTTGAACAACATATTTACCTCCTTTTCGATCGATGGTAGCAACTTTGGATTTATCCTCCTCATCTTTTGTCTAAATGGTTTTTGGTTGGGCTTGATAGGTATCGTATGCTGAATGATATTTGTATCATAGGTCTTTAAATTAGAATAATCGCAAGCAAATACATCTGCAAATGAAGCCAACAAACTGATATATTTGTCTTTGATCTTTGGCAGTAATGCTTTAGACAATTTTACCAACTTTGGATTGGCAGTTGCGCCGATGTTGACCTCTTCTACACCCTTTTCTGTCGGCTGCAATGTTGGTTTGCGGGCTACATCATCCTCATCAAAAAGTTCTTCTAGAGGTATCAAGCCTTTAGGAATGATGTTATTCTTCAGCTGCATTACGTCCATTTGAATGATTTGCACTTCATCTATACCATTCCCTTTGTCTTCATCATTTTCCACATCGATTGAGGTTTCTTCAAACTTGCCTTTGTTGAGTAGAAAATATTTAATCTCCTTGTCATCTTGAAACACTTGCTAATATCGCTGATTGTCTAGAATGGTTGGATGATGCTTGACATGGATTTCAAATTTATTGCTGGAGTTCATGGGGATCTTCAAGCTGCTCGCTGCCTTGGCAAGAGCATCAACAGTACTATTTTGTATATGAGGCAGACATGTCAAGGTGTATTCGGAAAACAGCTTCAAGATGTCCAAAAATGCATTTCGATAGGCCCGCATCCTAGGATGTTTTGCTTGATATTCACCTCTAACCTGTTTTACTACCAACTCGGAGTCTCCATATATTGAAATCCTCTTTGCATTCAGCTTTCTAAGAATTTTTAGGCCAACAATTAGAGCTTCATATTCAGCTTCATTATTGGAACATTCGAAGGCCAACTTGTAGGAGCAAACTCTCACGCTACTAGGTACTTTGTTTGGGGTGGAGAAAGGACTGCGTACCCAAATGCCAATGCCAGCTCCATCATTCCCTACTTCTCCATCAAAATCCATGGTCCATAAGCCTTCTTCCTCCTCTTGTAAGTGTTGAAAATCAGTTTGTTGTGATTTTTCTACTTGCTGCCCATCGTTTTCAGTTGACTGCCCAATCTTTTGCTACTTTTCTTATCTTTCTTTTCTCAAAATCTCTATAAAATTTTCTGTTATATCCGGAATGTCATCTGCTTATACCATCTGACTATCTATCTCATTTAAACTATCTGAAAACAAAACAAAAGACTCCAAATCTGTATGTACATAGTTAACGGGATGATTTATCAGTTTCTCTTTGCTTGTGATCATATATTTCATCTTTTGTTCCTGATATAACTTCCTCATTTGTCCAAACACTGGAATTGTTGCATAGGAGAAATCCAGCTGTAGTGTCCCTTTCAATTTTGATACCCAATACCTAGAAAGAAGCATGCCAAACCTTGGAGGAATATTTGCTACCACCACATCCATCAGGACATTTTTCATAGGAAGCTGATCCAAACTCACAACCAAGTATTTGATGAGACCTATACATCTTACTCTGCTGGAATCGAATGAATAAATATCATGATATTGTCGAGTGATATCCAGACCAAGCTTATCCATGATAGCCTTGGGCATGAGATTGTGAGGCGCTCCATAATCGAACATGGCATTATGTAAAATGAAATCATGCAACCTCAAACTGATGTAGAAAGGGAGCACCTCATTGTCACGAGACTCACCATTTGATGTTGGTCCAAAAATCATTTCAGGTTGATCCTCTTCTACATTTACCATGTCGGACATTGGGTCTCAATTCAACATTTTAGAAATATATCCTTTATAAATGTTTTTCTTCATTACTTCAGTCAAGGGGATGGATATATTTAACTTAGAAATAACGTTCTCTAGGCTAAAAGTGGGAGTTTTTTCTACCTCCTTGACTGAGATCTCCTTCCTTTCTTCTTCCTTTGAGGTGGCAGGTTGCTGTGATTGCTCTGCAGGTTTTGATTTGCTGCTCTCCGGACCAACCGCCTCCTTTCCTTTTCTTTGTGTAGTTGATAAATCATTCTTTGTTTTTTCACCCTCCCTCTTTTTCTGAATTGGTATGGCCGACACATCTCTGTTTCTAAGTGAATATCATTGTTCTTGTGCAAACAAAGCATTCATATACCCCCTTTGATATTCTTCTGATTCTTCTTCCAACACATTGTCACTAGCTAGAATAAAATCAGTGTCTTGGTGTGCAGTTGAATTCACTGCACATTCTTCTTCTTCGATAATGTAACTAGGCAACTCATCTGGAATAAAGGGATGGTTTTCTTCACCTATTACATTCCCATCCTCGTCTGACTCTAGTCCATGAACAAAATTCTGTTGCAAAGGTGTCTGTACCGGCTGTTGTGCAGTCTGCTCTTGAGTTCACTGATCTCTTTGTCTTATCCTATACTGTGGCTGCTACTGACCACGAAAGTTAGGATTCGTCACTTGTGATTCTAGGTTGTCAAGTTTTACCCTTTCAAACATCTGTTCTACCTTTTTGAGAAGCTGAACTATTGTAGAAGATTCTTCTTTCACAATGTTACTCTTCTCTACTTTCGCTCTAGCTCCTTTGGACAACAGGTTCGCCTCAATGCTAACTGTTGTTCTCTGCATGTCTTCCATTGTGGCCGGTTCCCTTTCTCTCAATTGATAAGCCATATTAGCATCAAAACCATCTGGGAATTTCACCATTGCTAGTCTCACGGGTGGCCTTAGATCATCTGGAATTTCATTGTACACTGTATTGAATCTCATGCAATAATCTTGGACTGACTCAACAACGTTTCTCTTGATTTTCTCGTATTCGGACAGAATTTGAAGACGGTTCTTTTTCACTTCCCAATGGTTCAAGAATGTTCTATGTAGGTCTGCCAAGGTGGCGATACGTGCAGCTGGTAAACCTCTGAACCATTTCTTCACATCATCTACAAATGTTTGTACAAAGAGCCTCATTAACACGTTCTCCACAGTGATATCATAAAGTTCACAGAACTCTGTCATTCGTTCCACGTGTTGCTACGCAGTAATGCCACTAGGAGAGCCATCAAAGAATGGGATTTTGCTTTGGTAATCAGCGGGCATATCATCTAGAACTTGGGGTAGAACAAGGGGTACAAAACATGCAGCCATCATTTTTGGTGGATTTGGCCTTGGAGGTGTTGGAGGAGTGTGCACAGTTTGCAAGGGGCTTGCAATTGGATTTTGGTGCGGTGTTGGAATGTAATTATCAATTAATCTATTAGCTCTCTCTGTTTCGCGGTCTACAAGAAATTGTGGATCAGGTATAGTATAATCAACAGCCCTTTCAAATTTAGACTCAAACAACGATATCTTGAACCGATCGTCGAACACAAGCTCTTCAAGATATTCGAAAATGTCGGGACATGAATATGATTTGAACACGAGAGTTATGGTGCTCTCTTGATGAAGGAGCCTGGGGATCAAATTGGGGTTTTCGAAGATATGGGGAGGATCTGGGTCTAGATTGGCTCTGGTATATCGTATCGAAGCGAGCGTGCTATTGAGAAAAATCACATGATACGGCCAATTTGCTTAGCCTTTCCAATCCTAAGCTCATCATCCAGGAGCTTAAAATTATTAAGAAACACAGGGATTTGATTTCAAACTTCGTCTTTCCCCAGTGGAGTCACCACTATGTTAGCACCTAAATCCGCCTTAGGCTGAAGGAAGGCAAAATTCAGGGTAACGACAAACCACGCTCAGTCTGGTAGCTAGCCCTACCAGAACAGGAGAGGGCTCTCTCCGAGTCACACTCAGTGAATAAGTAAATGAAATGGCTTGAGATGACTTACAATGAACTATTTGTCTTAGGCTAGTAAGTGGAAATGAAAATAAGGAGTGATTTTTATGAATGACTGTATTTTTGGGATGTTATGGGACCACTGGACCTCAATGAACAGAGAACTTAAAATGAAGGCACAGATTATTTCGTGAGGAAAGGTAGGCTGAAATCATAGCAATTTAGTTTTAAAATATGGCGGAATGGAAAGATTGATTAAGAAGGTGAAAAGGGCATGGGTGACATGAATCCTTTTCAACAGAAGAATGAACACTGTACATGAAATTTTCCCACAGGTAGAGCAATAGAATTGAATTCTACCTGATCTCACTCGAAAAATTTCACCAAAAATGGATACGAAATGAAACTATGGAACATGACAAAGAAATGGAGAGAATGATTAAGAAAGTGAAAAGGGCATGGAAAACATGAATCCTCTTCAACAGAAGAATGAAACAGTGCACATGAATTTTCCCACAGGTAGAGAAATAGAATTGAATTCTACCTGATCTCACTCGAAAAATTTCACTAGAAATGAATGTGAAATGGAATACAAAACATAAAAATATACATATGAAACATAAGAGAAACACTTGCTATACTCACAACCACAGGAATCTCATGAAACAGAGCCGCTGCCTTTCATTAATTCTCTGTAAAAATATACAATGCAGAAATAAAGTTTCTTTCCCACAGTCTCCCAGAAGTTACAAGCCAACCAACCCTTTGAAAATAACTTGCATACAATATATAGAATGTGTGAGGAAGAGATAGGACGCCCAGGGGTTGGGAAGTTACTCAAATCATTTCAAAATAGAGATGGAGAGCCAACCATCAGCTACAGGTGTAATGCTGCAAATATGACACTTGGCTTTGGGGTGACCGTTTGCCTTCCTTCGCCACTTGGATAGAATCCAATATAGAGAAAAAACATTTTAAATTCCTCCTTTGGTGCCAAAAAAAAGAAGTGTAGATGAGCGGGCCCACTTGGAGAAGTCATGAACCGAAATTTTGCGAAATGGAAGAAAATTGGAAATTTTTCCTCTATGCGTCGCGCCATTCTCACTATGCATCGCGCTAATTTGGGGTCTGTTTTGGGGCACCTCCAGGTGTCCAAAATGTGCCCAAGTGGGCTTGCTGGAAAGACTGGCCTGTCTGCTTTCTAACTCCACTAGAATTTATGAATTTGAAGCTCATTTTCCCCTCCAAATCTTCATTCTCCCAAGACTACATTCTATGTGTCCAAAAAGTGGTTGAAAGGCCATTTTTGGGTGTTTTTTGACCTTTAGGAGACCCAAGACTTATCAAAATTTCTAGCCCGGACACCAGTAGATGTATTTTTCGATGCTGAATCCAAAAATGCAAACATTTTCTCGATTGGAGTGCTAGAATTTTAGCAGGGAGAAAATCCCTGTTTTTCGCCCAAAAAATTTCCCTGTGACCAAAATTTGCCCAAATTTTTTGAGATTTGTGCTGGAAGTTCTCTATGGGGTGCTTTGCTAAGTCAAGGAGACCTTTGCGAAGATCTTTAGCCTATCTTGCTCTTTTTCCCTTTTTTCCCTTTTTGTGGCTTTCCTCAGTTTTGCTTTCAAACTCCTTATTTGGGCTCTCAAACTCAAGTTCTGTGCCCTGTAATGATGAGCCATGTGTCTCAGCAGTGCGTTGTCTTTGTCAGCCTTGTTCAAAATTTTGTCTAGGTGCATGTTGACTCTCTCAAGAATAGACTCATGATCATCCATAACCTGTTGCTCCAATGAAGTGAATTCAATCCTCCTCTGCTGGGCAGTTAGGCGATCCTCACGGATGTTCTGCAACTCCATGATCACATGCTGGTCTTCCAGCTTTTTGTTCCTCTACTCCATATATTTGATGACCTAACTGGACGTCTCAAAATTGAGTATAAAGTCTTTGATTTATGTGTCCTGCTCCTGAATAATCATCCTAAGTTTGGCATTTTCTACCTCTGTCTCTTCATCCGGAATGAGGATGACACTGGTCTCTTGAGCACCTGATGGCTCACCTGAAGGCCCCTCCTCATGCGTTGGCTCCTTACCTCTGTCTTGTCCCTGTGTCGTCGATGCCAGAAGTGAAGCCCCTTCCACCCCAGGTTGAGATAACACTTGCTTTGCTGCTGCAAACAAAGGCCTGGTGCCTTTCGGATAGCCTCTCTAATATGTGATGGAAAATGGCACCACAGTGGTCTCATGGCGCTCATGTTGACGAGAAGTACCCCCTATCTCATGTTTTTCCTCTGATACTACCTGTGGAGCACTGAAGAAGTCGTGGGAGATGAATTCCTCCCAAGCAATGCCCTGCAATCTCAACTGATGGTCCACCAAAATCTGGATAACAACAAAGTGATATACGTTGTTGAGCTGCTGCCGAGGGGTCTTGTGCTGCATGAATTTTCTCATCCTCTCTATGTTCCCGCAAATGAAGAATGGGAGGTTCATCATACGCACCCTGGTGAAGTGCAGAAGTAACCTGATGTGATAGGCATTAAGGCGAGAAAACCTCCCCTCAACACTGAAGTATTTCATGATCAATTTCAAGAGTGGAGGATAATCATCTCCCAGAAATCTGAATGGGAAAACTCTGGTGAGCTGACTCAAACAACTGGCTTTTGTGTAAGGCTCATAAAGTTCCCTCTCCACCTTCATCTTCTTGTGCCACTGCTATCGAACATTTGGTATGTTTGTTACCACTGATATGGTTTCAGGTGTCAATGTGAAAGTGACCCCTGCCAAGATAGACTATCCTCCATGTAGGTGAAGTGCAAAGAGGCGGGGCAACCCTCTGAAAAAATTCAAAACATGCCAAGTGCTGGAAACAAGACATAGCGAGAGGGCATGCCTTCAACTCCATGAGGGTGTTTGGTTCATCCCTGACATGTATGCCACTCCTAGGCCTCCGGGGAGCCTGTTCTCTTGAAGCTGTATCACTGTGGGTTTCCCCCCATAATCTGATGAAGTTTCCAATCCCATTACTGTTGTTTGTACCCTGAATTTCTTTGCTGCCCTCTAAATCAACTAAACTGATAGATGCTCTGCAAATTTGCCACCAAGGGGACAATAAAATAGGGAGTATCAGGAGGGGAATGATGAAATAGGGATAGGGATTTAGAGGGGAAATTTATCAGGGATTTGGGAGTGTTTGGGGTGTGGTTTTGGTGGGGTAGGGTTAAGGCACTCTTGAGCTATATCAGTAAGGGGAAAGAGGGATAGGATTGCACTGTAGCTAGGGTAACCAATAGGGGAAAATGCTCCCAAGGAATTAGCTCACAGAGTTAGGGTAGGAGCATAATTGATAATTAAGTTACTGTAGCAAAACCCTAGCTATTTGCTATTCTTTGTGTCATTTTGTGTTTGCTTGATAGAAGTTTTTCTTTGATGTCATGGCCACCAAGATATATTTTTCCTTGAATTTAAGGATCGATGATGAGATGGTTTATGGGCAATTTTGCAATGTTGAGAGCCAATTTACAAAAATTTGAGAGATTTGGTGCCCATTTTAGGCTCACAGGCCTGTGCGCCGCGCGCTTTGCTCAGTGTGTCATGCGCCAGGTATGCGCCACGCCAGTGTGAAGCTAACACCGTGGCCGGGCTCCCAGTGCGTCACGAGCCCTGAGTGCGCCGCACCACATTTTGTGTGCGCCGTGCACAGTCAAATGACACAATTTTCTTGGAAAACAGGGGATGGGTCTTAGTGGAGGTTTCTAAGGGGTTTTCTTAGTAGAGGTGGGGGGATATGGAAGTGAGGACGATGAGGAGTGAGAGGAAGAGGAGAGGGGAAACAAAACCTTGGTGGATTCTTCAAATTTACAAACCCCCATTATCACTTTTGCTTTGACGATGATTGGCATGGATGGCCAATATTTTTTGGATCTCACTTGACATCTTAGAAACAGCTAAACATTGACCAAGTTGATTGGAAGAGAGGTGTCAAAGGCCTACCTCATGATTTGATAGCTTTCACAAATATTTGAAATGGTTTTGCATCATTTCTTAGGTGCTAGACTGTGTGCGCCGCACGCTCTTCCCAATGTGTCGCGCACCTTATATGCGTCATGCCTGTGTATTCGTTCAACGGTGGACTGGCTGTGTATGCGTCGCGTGCGGTGGATGCGCCGCACTCCTGCCTGTGTGCGCTGCACTTCCCAAATCACCTACCAACTCACTCAAATGCTCACCAATCTCACTCTCCCACCTTTTGCAATGTCTTTCTAAGTCTCCAATGGCACAATGGCTTTGCTTTGGGCCACAATATGTATTTATAGGCTTGAGAGAAACTGGTTTGATTTTTTCCTCTTTAAAAACCCACTTTCTAATGTTGAGTTTTGCACCATTTTATTGAATTTTACAACACTCTGTTTTTTCCATTTTTTCTTCGAAATTTTGGCTCTCTTGATGATTTTTTCAACATTCATTTGTGGGGATTGTGTGACTAGGCCTCTAGCTTTAACATCTATGACTACATCTGAAAATGTCAACTGTTGATTTCTAGAAAATTTTGTCATAGTTGACCTTGCTTGAATTTTCTTCAAAACAGAGTTTTGAAGAAGAGTCGATGTCTCTTGCAGTGATGATGAAGCTTTCTCCACTGTAGGTGTATAAGGTCTCCCTCTGGCTTGCATGGCTTGCTTCTGGACATGTTTTTTCAAGGACCAAACTAATGAATTTCTATAAAACCAAAATTGACTCTGTCCTGAAATAGGACCAGAACTTGACTATCATGAATTTCATTGATTTTGGACCAAGACCTGAACTAGCATGGTTCAGACATGAGGGAACTGACTAGCATGACTTTCTCCGTCAAGTCATGGCATGTCCCTAACGAAATGCAACTAGAAGAGAGGAGTGGGATACCTAATCATGAAATGCATAAAGAGTTTTGATCCCTGACGAAGGACTTGACCAGGCCGACTCTAAAATTGGCTCCAATGGGGGATGGTAGCTCCTTGGAGGTGCCAAGAACAGCAGATCTCTGGAGGAGCTAGACAGTGCCTCTTGGTCCATTGGGCTATGGAGTCATCATTTTGATAAACAGTACGAGACTCTAACTTATTTATAAAACAGAAAGACCAAAAGACTTACTCAAACATGACAATAAAATAACTCAAAAACTGACTTTACAGACTAGAACCAAATTGAAAAAAAAATGGAATTTACAATGATAGTGGAAGCAGCATTCATAGTTCAACATTAATACTGTTTGAGTAGCCGACCATTGATCGGCCCTTCAGGACAATCTTCTCTGCTTATTTCCTTGAGAATAAAGGCATTCTGACCCCTGTATGCTGCGATCTTGAAAGGACCTTTCCATAAATTTTCGAACTTTCCGTGTTTGCCTTTCTCCTCGTTTCTTGCATCCCATTTCAACACTACATAGTCCACCTGAAATCTATCCATCGTTTCCTTTCTATCATAAATTTTCTTGATTTTCTCCTGTAATTTGGATGTGTTCTTGAAGACTTCTTCTGTTGTTTGTTGTAAGTGGATCATTTGATTCAGCCTTCTCTGCATGGGATCTTCCTCACTGCCAGCCTCCTGAAGGAGTTTGATCACCAGGGTAGCAAGAGAAGTGGGAAATACTGTGTCCACTCCATAAACAAGCTCAAATGGTGACATACCAATGGATTTTTTGTGAGTGATCCGATCTGCCCAAAGCGCATGAACCAACCTCTTGTTCCAGCTCTTCTTATTTATTTCCAGCAGCTTCTTGATGATGTTGACTAAAGATTTATTTGAAGATTCCGCCAGCCCATTTCCTTGCAGATGATAGGCAGTTCAATGACCCAAAATTATGTGATACTTATGGCAAAATTCTACCATGCTTTTTGATTTAAACACTGCTACATTATCGGTGATTATTTTGTTGGGATAACCAAAGCGAGACAAGATGTTATTTTCAAGAAATGAAATGATTACCGTGTCCATCGCTTGTCTAGTAGGGGCTGCCTCCATCGATTTTGTGAAGTAGTCCACGGCTGTAAGGATCCATCTATGCTGCTCGGAAGATGCGTGATGAATTTCCCCAATGAAATCCAACCCCCACTGCTGAAAAGGAGCGCTCATTTCGATAGGCTTGAGCGGAAAAGGATGTAATTTCTGTTTTCCTTTGAAAATTTGACACTTATGACAGTGCTTTACCATCTTATGCACATCAGCAAACAAAGTAGGCCAGTAGTACCCTGCTCTCAAAATTTTGTTAGCTATTGATTTCCAAAAAACATGACCACCACACTCTCCTCCGTGGAAATCTTCCATGGCTTTCTTTGCCTCCTCTTCCACCAGGAAGTTTAACAAAATGCCACTGGGATCTTTCCAATACAGTGCAGAATTTAAGATGCAAAACTTGGCAGCTTTCAATTTAAGTGTTCTCGCTTGGTTTCTAGCCATGCCAGGCGGTGGTGATAGATTTTGCAGCACATATATTATATCAGAATACCATGGGGACAACGCAGAAGTACAATTCGCTTGGCCAAGGGAAGCAGTTAGAAAGTCTAAGGAGGTAAGCTTCCAGTATGTAAAGAGATAAGGAAATATGGTAGCAGACCTATTGGCTAATATTGCAATAGAGGAGGAATAGAAGGATCAAACCTAAACACAAATTCACTGAACTTAGCTGAAGGGCAATCGACGTCAAGCTTCAAAAATTGGTCCAATCAAATTGCAATGATCTTTAGGACATCTTTTATCTAAAGTTAATTTGTCTTTTTTCAATCCCCTAATTTCAGAGGCATTTTAGAGGCCTAGTATTCCCCAACATTATTATGGGTTACAGTCCAATCATGCAAGCTTTTTTAGAAGGACCTATTTTAATTTGAGAATTTATGAGAGAGATACCACATAGAATTCCAAGGTTGAAAATAGATCAGCTTAATAATTTCAAAGGGTTGAAAAAGCCATGCAAGGCTATAAATTTAATAAGAATACTCCTGGCCAGCTCAAAGAGGGAGAAATCTTGTTGCGCAGGAATTGTAAATTCTTCATCTCTATGTTTGTATCCAGTGATCTGTCATTTTACTTGAATGTGAAAAGAAGTTTTGTAAGATGTGGAGATCCTTCAGCAAAAGAAACAAGTAGCATGCAAAATTCTTTGCATACCGATCTCAATGAATTCTCAAATACTATTTCATCTTATTTTTATTGTCAAAAGAACATGATACAACTTCATCATATTGAGATGTCCAAATCTGTCATAGACCTTATTGATTGCATTCGAATGGATTCTGAAATAGTTTATGGGTTAGATAATGAGCTAAAAAGAATAGTACATACATTTCTAGACCTGAAAAAGCTTTGTATTCTACATGTTAACCGGGTAGATCTAATGAGTTTGATCAAGGACAGGGTTTCCCAAATAGGTTCCTTGAAATATGATACAACTTTGAGAGGACTAGGCACTATGCATATATTTTAGAGGACATCTTTTGATGTTTGTTTCTAAGTGTTCAGGTAGCATATCTATATTTGATAGAGTTGGTTCAAAGCATAGAGTTTTTGGAAGATTCTATAAAACTGCCCTATTCTTTGCTTAAATATGCCTTTTTTGACCATCAATAAGCACTTTGGATGTAGCAGCACCAAAATAGAGAACTTTTGGAGGAGAGTCTACCGTGGACTTCATTTCCATTTTCTTATACATTTGGTTAGATGTACCTAATTTTTTTAACGCATATATAATTTTTCCTGACTTCCAATATGATGCTCACTAAAAACAAACAGATAAATCTGATGCAGCCTTGCACCAGTAAGTAAACGGTGTAACGTTTCAATTTAAAACAGTAGCATTGGTCCAGAGTAAAAAATCCTTCATGAGCCATCCATTTCCTCCAACTGGCTACCTTGAACATCTTATCAAGTGATATGATACAACCTTGACTTTTACACCAACAAGTATAACGATGTAATCATTCAGTTAAAACAACAGAACTTGTGCACAGTAAAACAATAATGAAGGGTTATCTACTTTCTCGAATTGGCTACACCATTTTTTTAGCCGTTGAAAATGCATCATAAACCACAATTAGAAATAAAAGAGATCTGGTGATTGACAAAATATTTTGTAAAAAAATTACTTGTTTAGATTATAACAAGCAGATCATTGTTTACACAATGGATCACCAAAAGTCCATTTGTAAGGGAATATGTTCAGTTATGGTATGTTCTATGCTTATAACAGTTTACTTCTTTTTCTTATTACATTCCACAGATTAGCGATCACATGTACATAAAGTAAAGTGCAGATAGAACATTAAACGATCAACAGAAAACAAGCCAAGACAAGAGACACAAGATGTGACGGCTAGCCAAGGAAAAACCCCACAATGTGTGGGGAAACCCTTTGATCAAATCTGCTTTTATCTTCAATAATTCAGCAGAGAGAAATAGTACAATAAATCTGATTCATATCAGTAGTAGCAAACCCTAGATTAGCAACATCAGCATTAGCAGCTTCATTATCAAACTAGGATAGACGGTATCTCACAAACCAACCATCGGATTGACTTCATTCCACCACCAAAAGTTGCAGCTTCTAGAGGAGGTTCAGATGAACCTATGGCATAGTTCATATGAGGAGATATTCTAGGCCACGAAGGTCAATCTTTACTTCTGCAATTGCAGCTTCAGTTTCATCAATTTCCGGCTTCAAACTAGGGTGGTCGATATCTGCAAACCGTTCATCGGATTGACTTCTTTCCACCACAAAAGGTTGTGGCTTTCAGAGGAGCTTCAGATGAACCTACAACATACTTCAGATGAGGAGATCTTCTAGGCCACACAGGTAAATCTTTACTTCTATAGTTGCAGCTTCAGTTTCAGCTGTTTCCGGCTTCACATTTGTGAAAGAGACCCATTTCTGGACAGTAGAGAAGAGACTCATTTTTGTGCAGTAGAGAGAGAGATAGCTGTGATGAGATGAGTGTGTCCAAATGAGGAAAAGTCCTCCTATATTTATACACAACGTTGGTGTTTGAATAGATGCGACTGTTGCGATTCTGAGCCTACATGAGTTGTAGGTCGGCATGATAATAATTCCATAATCAAAATAAATTCATATCTCCATGAATACTTATCAGAATCGGATGATCTTTATATCAATCCTACAATCAACCATGAATAAGATGACCGACATGAAGTTTTTCCCTAGTTGCCGATTTTAACACTCCCTCTCAACCAGGGAGAACTTCATTTGCAATTTGTCTATTGGTCATTACTATTCATACATCAAATGCACTACCCTATACATCTTGACCCTTGCCTTGCTCTGCTCTATTAGGCCTATTCTGCTTTGTCTTGTTCTACCCTGTACTGATCGATACTGTTTTGCTCTGTTTTGCTCTACTCTTGCATTGTTCTGTTCTGCTCTGCTTTTCTCCGAATTATGAAGAAGAAGAAATGATTGAGGATGTATCATAATAACTCAAATTCAGTCTCAGAGTATGTACCACTAGTCCCAAACCAGTCTCAACCAACCCAAATTCAGCATCATAATGAGTACAACTCCACAGATCCTAGACTAGTATCATCCTCCACTGACTCAAAGTCAGTCTCAGAGTGTGTACCACTGGTCCCAGACTAGTCTCAGCCGACCCGAAGTCAGCTTCATAGTAAGTACCACTCCTACCACTGGTCCCAGACTAGTATCGTAGTCTCAAAGAGTGTATCACTGGTCCTAGACCAGTCTCAACTGACCCGAAGTCAGTGTCATAGTATGTACCACTCTCACTGGTCCCAAACCAGTACTGCACTGACATGAAGTCTGTCTCGGAGTATGTACCACTAGTCCCAGACCAGTCTCAACCAACCTGAAGTTAGCGTCATAGTATGGTACAACTCCTACCACTGGTTCCAGACCAGTATCACAGTCTCAGAGAGTGTACCACTAGTCCCAGACTAGTCTCAATCGACCCGAAGTCAGTGTCATAGTATGTACCACTCTGACTGGTCCCAGAACAGTACTGCACTGACATGAAGTCAGTCTCGGAGTATGTACCACTGGTCCCAGACCAGTCTCAACTGACCTGAAGTTAGCGTCATAGTATGGTACAACTCCTACCACTAGTCACAGACCAGTATCATTGATTCCAGATCAATGGAGGTCATCCTAGCGTAGTGAGTACGGTAGATACAATGATGCGTCCATCGATACTAATATGGTCCCTAACTTCATTTCCCTGCTCATTGATCAGATGAGAGGTACTTCCCATGAGTCCCAGACTGTATGGGTAGGATGCCTCGACAGGAGAACTGATCAATCCTATCCTCACAGGAGAACACATCAATCCTGCTACAATCGCCATAGAGAACACATCAATCCAGGCCGCCATGGAGAACACATCAATCCAGGCCTCATAGGAGAACACATCAATCCTGCTACAATCGCCATGGAGAACACATCAATCCAGGCCTCATATGGGAACTAATCATCCTGCTACACAGGAGAGCGAATCATCCTGTTCCACAAGAGAGCCAATCATCTTGTCCCACAAGAGAGTGAATCATCTTGTTCCAGTGCGCACCACTAGGGGAGGGTGAGTCACCCTGTGGTCGTATGTTTCTCCAATAAGAACCACAAGCCCTCAGAGCTCCTAGAGCTCAATGTATGCAACATGCAGGACCCTTGTACAAGGGTTTCTTGACGACTCCAAGTAATTTGGGAAAATCACAAATTAGATCTTTCCTCAGGGCTTTGACAAGGTGTATCAACCTATGCATCATCTTAATGCAATGTAGCCTCCTTGCTCATCGACTTACCATATCCCAAATGATGTCTATCTGCTGGAGCAATTGACGAATATGGGATTCCTCAATAATCAAATCCCACCTCTGGTTGTTACAGAGAATCACAATGGTATCCAATGTAAATCCAAAGAGCTCACTGAAGAGCTTTTGCAACCAGAATACCTCACACGAGGTCATGCTAGCAACAATATATTCTGCTTCGGCGGTGCTCAAAGCCACTGAATTCTGCTTCCTGCTCATCCAGGATATCGAAGCAGATCCCAAGATGAAACAACACCTGAAATTGCTCTTACGGACCACCACACTACCTGCCAAATCAACATCAGTATATCCAAGTAGTCTCACATCTCTGGCAGTGTATCTTAACCCATTGTACCACGAAGATATCTCAGAAGATTCTTGGCATCAATCCCGTGATGCTCAACCAAATATGAGCTCACAATGCTAACTGCAAAACATATGTTTGGATGGAGTTTCACCAAGAACATCAATGCGAATGAGTTTATGAAACTCAGAGGCATTTCCCAAATCTGGTCCGACATCACTACCATATAACCTCTAAAAGTTAAGATCCTCGAGGTAGTCACAGGCTTGCAATCCATCATATAGAATATTTCCAATATATTTACCACATATTTTCCTTGAGATAGGAAAATTTCCCTTGGCTTCTGCCATACTTCAAGTCCTTGGTCCTTCATTTCAAATTTAGAAGTCAACTCCCTCTTACATTTGTGAATGAGAGGGTCTGCACCTGTTAGAAAGAGGTCATCCACATACAACACTAGTATGAGAGGCTTTTCATCTTCAACCTTAAAGTAAAGGTTAGGATCGGCTTCACTCCTAGTGAATCCCAGCTTCATCAAGTAGCTATCGATCCTCTCATACCATGCTCAGGGTGCTTGCTTCAGCCCATAGAGAGCCTTCTTCAACCTGCATACATGAGATTTTCAATCATAAATCTCAAATCCTTCAGGTTGCTCCACGTAGACCTCTTCTTTGATTGAGTCATGTAAGAACGCAGTCTTGACATCCATCTAATGTAGGTTCCATCCTTGTGAAGCGGCAAGGGCTATGATTGAGCAGATGGTCGTATATCTAGCAACATGTGCAAGTATCACACCATAGTCTATACCTTCCTTCTAGGAGAAACCACAAGCAACAAAATGATCCTTATACTTTTCCGTACTTCCATCTGCTGCATCCTTTATCTTGTAAAGCCATTTCGAAGTAACAACTGTCTTGTCCTGGGCTCTGTGAACTACTTCCTAGACATCATTCTTCATGATAGAATCATATTCTATGGTCATAGCATCCTTCCATACTTTACGCTTGATGACATCTGAGAATGATGGAGGCTCATTTTGTATGATCATGCTCATGATGGTCAGGTATCCTTGATACCTGTTAGGTTTCTTACTTTGATGAAAGGTTTCTCGGGGTGCAGCATGTCCTTCAACATCATCAAGTAGCCCCCTAAGCCATGAAGGCCTCTTCCCAGAAGAGGAAGGCTCATGTGGATGAGGATCAATCAAATCCATGGGTTCTTCTATATCAGGCATTGATTCATCATCCTTTTCTTTCGGTTCCCTAGTGTCGGCTTCTTCAGGGCTCCTCAAAGTCGGAAGATTATTCACCTTCCTGAGAGCCATATCTTCATCAAAGGTGACATCATGACTTATTATGACTTCCCTTTGACCGGCTACATAGATTCTATAGCCTTTAGTATTTTCACCATAACCACGAAAATTCCCTTCTTTCCAGATGCACCCAATTTATTTATTTTCTCTTTCAGCACATGAAAATATACAGGGCTTCCCAAAATTCTAAAATGAGAAACATTAGGTTTCTTACTAGTAAACTTTTCTTCAGGAGTCTTGGAACCCAATGCTTGATGAGGGCATCGATTTTGTACATATATGGCAACGTTTGTAGTTTAAGCCCATAGAAACTTTGGAAGTCTTTGATCATGTAGCATGGCCTAGACAGCTTCCATAATCATGCAGTTCTTACTTCCCGCCACCCCATTCTGCTCAGGAGTATGAGGTGTAGTAGTCTCCTTCTTAATTCCAACCTTAGGTATGCCTGAGTGAACCAACTGTAATATATCGGATGTCTTGCTTTGGCTTGAGGGGAATGGTCCCCTTTTCAGCTTTCCTTCGGCACATCTTGGACATACACCTTCTACTCGGAATTCAGGCATCCCTGTCACCATTTGTCTTGCACCAAGTATAGCTTTATAATGAAGGGGGGAAAACCTCCGATGCCAAAGTTCAGACTAAAGAGATGTGTCATAAGACATGACACCTAGCAGACTTCCATCGACCTAATATAATGAATCAACACTAAACCCAATATTAAAGGCATCTTTAACATTATTTTTCCATATACGTACCTTGCCATCGCTGAAGGTTACCTTGTAGCCTTTGTCTTCCATTGCCAAGATAGACACTAGCTTCTTTTTGAGGCCAGGTGCATTTAATACATCCTCAAATTTCTAGCCTTCTTGAATGGTTGTCCTCTTCCCTGATTCCCAGCTCTCCTCTTACCTTTGCTATTGAATTTATCACTCCTTTGATTTCCATCAGAGGGATTTTGATCATCATCCCGGTGGTGATTCCTTTCTATCAGGGCACTCCCTTGCATAGTGACCTGCTTTATCGCAGATGTAACATCATCATTTTCTTCCAGCCTTAGGTCCAACCTTTCCTTTTGATTTAGTCCCAGAATTATTTCTTTTCTTACCATGAGAAGAAAAGGTAGCAGGAGGATCTTTAGGCATCGACATTTCTTGCTCTTCTTCCCTTGTTTCTTCTTGAATGCATCTAGCCATTAATTCCTCAAAACTAGGAATTACATTATAGTTCAGAAGAGTAGTCCTGAACACGTACCATTCAGATCATAATCCTCCAAGAGTCGTGAGTGCCATTTCCCAATCTATCGTAGATTTCCTTGGAGGTATCTAGTTCAGAGATGTAGGCCACAAAGTGCTTGTCGATAGAGTCCCATATGATCTTCTTGGTTTTGACTTCTCCATTTTTCCATTTGTTCCAGGCAGCAACAGATGCATTTGATGGAGGCTCAACAATATTGCCTCTCACATGATCCAACACTCCTTGATTCTCAAGGGTTAGATCGATAGACATTTTCCATCCGTGATAGTCAGCTTTCTCACGAAGCTTGTCTTTGCCAGGAAAGAGTGTTGAGGACCCCATAGTTCTTTTAGGATAGCCTCGCCAAGATTCTCTTTGGTGATTGCTCTTGCTCTTGCTCGGGCTTTGTCTTCACCTCAACTCTGATACCATGTTAAGTTATGGTATGTTCTATGCTTATAACAGTTTACTTCTTTTTCTTATTATATTCCATAGATTAGCAATCACATGTACATAAAGTAATGTGCAGATAGAACATTAAAAAATCGACAGAAAACAAGCCAAGACAAGAGACACAAGATGTGGCAGCTACCCAGGAACAAACCCAACAATGTGTGGGGAAACCCATTAATCAAATCTTCTTTTATCTTCAATAATTCAGCAGAGAGAAATAGTACAATAAATCTGATTCATATCAGTAGAAGCAAACCCTAGATCAGTAGCATCAACATTAGCGGCTTCATTATCAAACTAGGGTAGACAATATCTCACAAACTGACCATCGGATTGACTTCATTCCACCACCAAAAGTTGCTGCTTCTAGAGCAGGTTCAGATGAACCTACAACGCAGTTCAAATGAGGAGATCTTCTAGGCCACGTAGGTCAATCTTTACTTCTGCAGTTGCAGCTTCAGTTTCAGCAATTTCCAGCTTCAAACTAGGGCAGTCGATATCTTGCAAACTGTTCATCGAATCGACTTGATTCCACCACCAAAAGTTGTAGCTTTCAGAGGAGGTTTGGATGAACCTACAGCACAGTTCAAATGAGGAGATCTTCTAGGCCATGCAGGTCAATCTTTACTTCTACAGTTGCAGCTTCAGTTTCAGATGTTTCCGGCTTTACATGTGTGAGAGAGAGACCCATTTCTGCGCAGTAGAGAAGAGACTCATTTATGCATAGTAGAGAGAGAGATAAATGTGATGAGATGAGTGTGTCCAAATGAGGAAAATTCCTCCTGTATTTATACACAATGTTTGTGTTTGAATAGATGTGACTGTTGGGCTTCTGAGCCTACATGAGTTGTAGGTTGGCTTAATAATAATTCTATAATCAAAATAAATTCATATCTCCATGAATACTTACCGGAATCGGATGCTCTTTATATCAAACCTACACCTCTCGATGAGAGGAATCTAATAAGAATATTATCAGCCATGAATAAGATGACACACATGAAGTTTTACCCTGGTTTCCGATTTTAACAGAATAATAATCCGTTAACTTGATCAAACAAGGGAAAGGGTACAAGGGCGTAGAAAATGTGGATTCAAGTTGTTGTTGTAACGTTTTTGGGTAACCCACTTATTTTGATGATGTTTCTTGGTTTTTTCCAGACATTTTTCCATGAACATGATAAAAAGTTGCTATAGTTTTTTTTTTAAACATTTGTTAAATAAAGTGCTATAGTACTCCATGCACCTGCCATGCACCTCAATTTTTCAAAGCTAACTTGTACTTGGATGTAACAAGTTGTAAATTAGAATTGGAAGACAAAAGGATAGTGTGTGAAAATGTTGAAATACAGAAAACAAAAATAGAAGTAAATCCATTTTTCACATCATATGTAAAAAAACTTATATTCAAATCTAATTGAAACATCCAGCTCCCCCATAAACTTTATGTAATGGATGAGCTCGTATACTCCCTGTCATTAAAGGAAAAGTAATGATTTATGTCATGGATGCCCCCCCATATAATTTAAAGGTTCTCCCATTGATATTTCCACAAATGGATGGGCTCTCAATCACTCTTCCATTAAAAGACAAGAAAACCATTTATATTAAAAATAAGATTATACAGTCAAAAAAATACTTATTAGGATAACAGTGATGTGGTACTTATTAGTATAAAAGCTAGGCAAACCATTTATATTAAAAATAATGTCGTATTGAAGAGACTATATCGAAGCAAGCTCTGCTCTATCTCTTGCTTGTTCTTCCAGATGAGGCAGCCTTCAACAAGATGAATCATCTGCTTTAGCATCCAACATGAATTGTTTATAGGTATTGACTAGACAACTTTCCTTCCTTCACAATATAATTCTGTGAAGGGAAATATTTTTGAGCCAACTTCATGCATCAATAGCCACAAAGAGCTAAAGCATTGACTTCACTCTATTTTAGATTTTGTTTATTTCAAAACTACTAACCTATAAAATCAATAAGATGGAATTAGCTTCATGCTAATATTTTATCTTTCATTCCTACATAATGCTTTGAACCATCATTGGTCTTAGGAATGTATTTGAGAGTCCAATATTGATGCATTGTTTTATTTGAAAGAAGCGAGCTCTTCTCTAGATCTTTCTTGTTATTCCAGATAAAGTAGCCTTCAACAAGATGAATCATCTGCTTTACCATCCAACATGAATTGTTTATAGGTATTGACTGGCTAGCTTTCTTTCCTTCACAATATAATTCTGCGAAGGAAAATCTTCTCCCTTGAGGAATCTGTCTAGAATATCCTGTGTTCCAGCTGCGTACATTATTTGAAGTAGAGATTTAATGAACAATTAGTCAGAAAACTCTCAAGAATATCTCTGTAATTTTCATGATTCCTATTTCCTGCTTCCAAAGATGACAAAAATGGTGAATTAATGACAGCATTAAAGCTTTGTGCAATGGACCATGATGCAATATAATTGATTTTTTGAATTATTTATGAGGTACGTTTGTCAATAAAAGAAATTTCTAGAAACAAAGGGGTGAAATTGGATGAAATATGACACCTAGCCATCTATTGTAGTCCCAGAGATATGGGGATTCATAGCATGGTTTGGCATGGACCACCATGGATGATCGTTTGGAGCAGGTTGAGCAAACCAAGAGTTAGCAATGTACCTGTTTCCATCACTGCAATTGGCAGTTAGCAATGTGACTGTTTCCATCACTGCAATTGGCAAGCTAACTTGTTATAAGAAACAGGAACATAGTTTAGAAATTTAGAACACAGAAGAATGATTCATTGTCTTTTAATTGCCTCCAAGAATGACAAAAAGACTACCAAAGTAGAAAAATAATCGGGTGAATTCCATAGACGATGGAAGAATCTCATGGGAACACGATAGCTCCTACACGTTAGATTTAGATGAGGAGATTGAGAAATGGAAAAATCGATTGCATGAAGTTACGACACTTAATTGTAATATGATGATTAGATCATTGTGACGCATGACCACAGAAGAAAGACAATAGCCAACGAATAACAGCGCAATGAAGGAAGGGCGCTTTGTCAGCCTTGGTACCATAATCATAACACAGGAGTAGCCTAGTGTGCCGAAGGAAGCACTGCACGCACCCAGATGGAGGCCACAGAAGTTGAGATATAGGAGGCAGTTCCAGGTACAGATTGGAGGATGCATGCGGTAGCCCTATTGGTGCAAGATGGTCATCCATCACCAACAAAGGGCACGAACGCACATCCCACGGGTGTCAACCTAGCCAGATCTACATGGAACAAGGGCTCACAGGGCTAGGAAGGTAACTTTCTCCATGACTGGACGAACCATTACCCCTACAGTCTGTCCTGCCTACAGGAACCTGTGCGAAGGGATTCAACAGCTATAGGAAGCCATTCGGCGTGGTAAGATGAGACTTCACGAGTTAATGAAAGTAGGGGCCAGACTCTGAGATAAAAGTGCGAGGCTGGATGAAAAATTGATAAACTATAATTAGAAGTCACCCCTCTGGGCTAGCAAAAGAGTGAGTTAAGGAACCAGACATGGTTGGCTCTCCTATACTAGTCGGACATCGCACGACCCAGCTAGCATGGTTGTGCCTACACCCTAGGGCACACCAAGACACAGATCATGATACGCCATCAGAATGTGAATGGTGCTTGCAGCCCAGGTTAGTAGGGAAGTTGGAGGCTCACACAACCGGTGCGACCACCTAACTATCTATAGAAGGCTAAGTCCTAGCGCTCCACGTAGTTGGAAGAGGGCATGGGACTATAAAACATGCTCCAAAAAAGCTACACACAGATGATCAACTACAAGGATGCACCCACGCACTAGGAGCTAAAATGTCGTGGAGAGGGAATGGAAAGCAATCGTTGCAGCTACGGTTCATGACAAGATGTCCCAATTAAGACACGTTGAAGTGCGCAGCGGAAATTAAGGCATAAGGATAACTGCCAAAATTGCATTAATGATCCATGAGGAGGGAAAACGACCGATTTTAAATTTGAAACCATATATAACATGCAAGGAAAGGGACACGACAAGCTTACTCAGCTAAAGATTAGACCGCCTTGGTTTCCATCTAAGAGGAATTCAAAACAAATGGAGGAAAGCCCATGGTTTCAGGCACTGCCAAAGGAGTACTGGGAGTCATTCCTCAGGACAAGAAACCCTACTATAGGGAGTCCATAGAATCCCCTGCAGCAAGTAGCCAAGCTCCCTAAATCACCCTAGACTCCGCAAGCCAAGAAGGACTCCTAGACTCCATAACCAATAAGAAGGTCATCGCAACATCTGCACTTTAGTAAGCTCACCATGGAAGAAAAAGGTAAAACATTCACAATTGAGAGCAACGAGGAGGAAGCGGCCTCTCTAACCTATGTCGAAGAAATAAACCCTGATGAGGATACTATCCAGCTAGTACGATGGCCCAAGTATGTTCCTCCAAGCAAAGGGAAGCCTAAGGTACCTACCAATCTGGATGAAGTCGATAATATACTAATCACCCTGTCCCTTCCAAAAGGAGTTCTAGTTGAAATCTCGGTGGTTGGTCGGATTACGAAAATGAATTTTGAAGACTGGTACCTGGTAGATATAGCAAGATTTCCCCATTTGGTGACTGGCACACTGATGGAGTAGAGTGCAAAAGGGATAGCTACAACCCTACAGCCAAAGGAGTGGTTGCAAAAGGTGGAAAAGGTTGGGCTGCTCTATCTCTTGTCCATCCCCCACTTTCTCCAGCCCCTATCACCATATTGGTCATTAGGTAGTTTCTTTGTTTAGTCCATGATGGAATATTGTGGATCGGAAAACCCATCTGCATCACCACCGAACTCATTCATAGGATCTCACAGCTCCCTTGTGAGGGGAGAGACCCTAGGGAAATTGTCGATAAGAGTGGCGATGTAGCAATGATAGAAACCCTAAAAAAGAAATATAATCTCAAGAAGGGGCAGCACAAGTATGTGATTGATAGTATTTCAAATAAGGCTGTTTGCGTTGCTACCTAGTTGCTGGCCAGAAAAGTGATGCGGAAATGCCACTGCACAAAGGTTCCAACCATAGTCATTATGCTCGCTAAGGACTGCGTAGCTGGAAAACGGTTCAGTTGGTCGCAATTCCTTTGTGAAGAGTTCCTGACCAACTGTTGAGAGTTCCAAGAGGAGTAAAAAAACCTTTCATTATGCGTGGCTATTGCTATCCATTGTGCTAGTTACCATTGAGTTACCTGAAGACAGCTAGTTCCCCACCTTGGACCAGGATTGGCTAGAAGCCACAAAATACACTTCCCTTTAGGTGACAAGGGATGTTTTACGAATCCAAGGCTTCAAGATCTTTTGGATATTGATGGATGCGAATGTGCGACAATGGATTAATGAGCTACCCCACCTATCCACTAAAATCTATGAAAGTGTGAAACATATTGCTGAGTTTAAAGTATACATGCACTTTGTCTACCTATGGGCGCGCAAGGACCCCAACCAGACATTGACCACACTCCTTTTCATTGCCATTGATGAAGCTATTGATTTCGTATTGGATACTTGGCCACTGGCATGGTGCAAACCAAATGCAGAGGCACGCAATGAGGCTGCTATCTAAAAGCAGAAGGATGCAGCTAAGTGCGCAACATAACAAAAGCAAAATGAATAGCATGTTGTAGAGTTTTGGCCGGCCCGGGAGGTGGCACAGACTTCAACAGAGAAAGCACCAGCAAGAGGGGTTGCGTCGACAAAGGGAAAAAGTAGTTAGAAGGTACGCACGGAGACAGCCATGGAAACAGGGATGATAGAAACACCGTCAACCACCACAGGTGCACCCCTAAAGCCGCTGGTGCCAACAGAACAGATGAAGCCATGGAAGAAGGCCAAGGCATATAAATGGGACAACGAGCTGAGTACCTTGATTGAGGGTGACCTAGGGGACATAGGGGACACCATTTGCGAAGCCACTCTGAATGCCATCGACGACGCCAAGTCATAGCACGAGATTGTGTTGGGGGGGCTCCGCGTGCAGCTAGAATTACTGAGTACATGGGTAGCACAAACGGGAACCACTGCTACTCATGATGTTACAAGAATGTCAGCCACTGAGAAATTACTGAAGGCCCAACTGGCTCATACTATCGTGATTCCAGTAGGAGCATTGATAACGGAAAATGAGGAGAACCGAACTGTGGTAAGACAGCTTCGAGGGATGGGACTCAATTTAGCTGCCCTTCCACATGACAGTTTGTACTAGCTCTAGGACAACGCCAAGATTAAGTGACTCTAAGCTGTTGGAAAGTGGTGTAGCAACAAAAATAAACCAGAGGGGAAGATCGCTGCAAAAATATAGGGAGATGGATGAAACAGCTAGGGAAACCGATGGGACCCTAACGCAAATGACCAAACAAGTTTAACAGTGTAACTATGCATGGTATCAACCTATCTTATCAAATCTAAAACAAAATATTACAGATCTGGAAAACGTGGCTGAAAGTGTTGCAAAAACTTAGACTTCTTACTCAACTAAACTCCTCCTAGAAAGGTGGAAATGTACTAGTTTCCAAGGGGAGGATAAATTCGACTTCAATGAGTAAAACAAAATTGATCAAGGCATAAGAGGGATTAGACAAAGGTTCAACACCGTGTAGATAGCTCTCAACAAAACCTAGAAACAGATCTGAGAAAAACCTTGAAACCTAGAAATCACAAGTTCTGACTAGTGTTTCTGATAAAATCAGACTTTTTGGGTAGAAAAATGTGTTCTAGAGCCCATATCGCACCTTTTCGACTAAAAGCTGTGATTTATGCTATGAGACTCCTGGTCTGGAAATTTCAAAAAAAAGTGTCGCCTTTGCCACACTGGTTCCTATGACCTGTGGAAATGACCAAAAAGCTTACGAAAGTTAGAAATTTATCAGATCTAGGGTTAAAACACTAGGAAGCATTAATCTAATTGAAAAAAGAAGAAACCCTAAGCTGAAAACCAAAAGTCACCCAAGTTTCTGCATCTAAAGTATAAAACCTAGTGGAGTCGCCAATTTGTATTGGAGACCCAAGCTTCTGAATTGGAATTATTCCCCAATGGAGTCGCCAATTTTTTGTAGTGTTTTCTTCTTAGTTATGTACAAAAAGAACCCACTTAATATTGTAGATGAAAAACAATCTCAACAATAGAAATGGCTGCTAAACATTGTAGATTTGCAGCTATTGATAGAAACAAAACCTGCCAAAATTCTAATCTATGCTACGATCATGGTTAAATAGTGAAAGAAAGAGTAATAACCCCAAACATCCAATGGAAACCATATATGTAAAGAATAATTTTATAATAACACCTGTGAAGAGAATAGATAAATGTTACTAGTCCCCCTCTATTGTATGGGTTCTTGTTTATCCTCAAATCTCTTCATCTCCTATAGTATCTCTCTCCTCTATAATGCATAAACCCAGCAACAATATGGTGTGAAACAAAGAAAATAATTAGAGTTAGAATAGTGAGTACAACAATGAAAATAATCAAAAGTGAATAATGAATGGAAAAGCCTCCTATTTATAAAAAATATTGAGTTATCCTCGAATAATGAGCAATAATAAAATATTGTTGACCCCATTCTTGGAATTACCACTTCGAATATTTTATTATATTTGTTTAGGAGGGAAAAAGTATTTAAACTTTTATTTAGAAATAATAAATAAATAAATCATTTATTTCTTATCTCAATGAAATAGTTAAGGAATAATAAACAAATAATGATTTATTTAATTGTTCCTAAGGGATTTAGTCAAATTGAACAAAGAATAGTAATTAATTAATGATTAGTTAGTTATTATTATATAAAAATAAGATAAATAATGATTTATGTGTTTATTTTTCATGATTGGGTCAAATTTAACAAGGAATAATAATAAAACAATAGATTAACTAATTATTCCTAGAATAAAATCAAATAAATAATGATTTATTTAATTGCTCTTCATGGATTTAACTATAAATTACTTAATAAAGGTGGGCTTTTAGGTATTTTCTTATAGTGAAATCAATTTTACTAGGCTAAAATTAGTTTTACATGGTATACTTTGATCTATCTAGTGAATTAGGCTAGATGATCAATTTTTTGTTGATAACAAATGGTGCCCCTTGTTTTGCAGCTGTAGGAAACCCTATAGCCTTCTATCATGTTGGATTAACCTTTCCATCTAATGTGATGACTTGGACATGTGTTTCAAGGAAAATTTTAAGAACCCCCCCTAAATTTATAAGTATAATAAATGGGCGAATCTCCATGGTATATAGGAAAAATGGAAGGCGATTTTATCAATAATATAATATGTATATATCATTTTTTGGCGAATCTCTCACCAGGCATGGCGAATATTTTACTCAATTATAAAATCTTGTAAGATCTTGGTATTACCATGGGTTATCATAAAACCGGAGCTTAAAAATTACTATTAGTAATTTATAAAAATTAATAAAATTAATAATTGATTTTTATTTTATTTTTTATTT